>CM037457.1:9368537-9423537 GCA_021014325.1 Plazaster borealis | reverse complement strand
GTAACGTTTCTTAGATTGTGTATACCAATTGCAGATTATTCTTCCTGTGTGGACATAACCGCTCCAGGTTTTCGGCAATATCTCAAAAACGCTACCACCTTTTGAAATGAAATTTTCACAGGTTAGTTTTATGGTCATTCTACAACTATATAGGATTGAAACAAACCATGGGTTCAACTTATCAAACGTAATCAATCCCTTTAAACAATTTATATCTTAAACAAATCCTTTACAAAAAAAGATAAATACTGCCCTCTTTTATGTGGAGATATCGACCTTTGTATTATTAACTATCAAAAAATATATATATACAAAATAGCAAAATTAACCAGATATTGATTGTCGGTAGAATTACAAGTATTTAACATACCTAACGTCGGATTTGAACAATTGTCCACAATTTCAGGCGAACACGCTGTATCGTTGCCTGGATGTCTAAAAACATTAAAGGAAAACAAAATAATCATCGGAACCTATCTGTTCCTCAAAATGCCCTTTCTTCACCTAAAGCCAATTGAAAACTACAAATTTCCCGATTATAAGATTATTGCTTTTTTCGGTTGAGCTGTTTGCCTAGGTCATGGTCAAAAGCATAAAGAGATACCTTTGGCTTTTTGAAAGAGTAAATTTGTTCATAACCAACCTGATGGTGGTCCTTTTTGTGTAAACAAGGACGACTTGTGTTTGGCTAGGTATTTTGATGTGCACGTTCATCAAGGGAGTTATTTCGCTTTTGGCACCCCATGTGGCATTGTGTAACCCCCCCCCCGCAATTGTGTCTTTATTGTGTTCTGTGAATCTCAGGAATTCTTTAGAGGATTTATGGGGAAGGGTATTTTTGCACACGAGGTGAAGAATGTGCTATGAGTACAGGAACATGAAGAGAAAACCCCTCTTCCACATCGGTCACTTTGGGGCATCATCTGAGCGAAGATGCATCTTGCTGTTTCATCTACATTGGCGCCATTTTAAAAGGCAGTATTCCTCTGGAGAATTGGATCAGGTATGATAATGAGCTCTCAGATTTAAACCATGCATTCATACTTGGTTTTTAAACCCACCTTACGAGCTTGCACTTGCACCGCTTTAAAATGGCTCTGGCGCGGCATTCGATCTCACAGCCCTCCAGGGTGTAACCTCTGTAGTAATCAAGCTTGTAATCTCTGCTACATTTACCCCATGGTGGTTCAAGATTTAAGTGCTGTCAGGGAAAGTACAATAGGTTTATTGTTCCAAACAGTGCAATCGCTAATCATTTAAAAAAAAAGACTGGCATTAAAAAAAAGACTGGCATGAAAACATTTCATGTTAGGGTTATGTATAACACAGTTTTTTAAGGATTATTTTATAGTGTATATTTGTTGATGACATCAACACGTTTAAAAATAAAGGGGGGAATAATTCGTTAGCTCATAACATGATCCGTTATCGCAAAATATTATTTGGTTCCCTGTAAAACATTTCGTTCCTGTCAAATATCGGAATATTTACTTTAAGGGAACGAAATAATAATTCGAGGTAAGGAATACATTTCCCCCTTTTATTATTGTAATTTTTTGTTTGTTTGTTGATGTTGCCTCTTTACATGTTCCTTCACGGGCACTGTTTACCCCAAATAATGTATTCGTTTGCAATCGAAGTAGCATAGCTACCACACTTCCTTTTCCACCAGAAATTGCTTGCAAATTCTGGACGTGACTTCCTTTGGAATATTAATTATAAAGTCACTTGTAAATTGTTGTCTGTTTCGTCTCTTCACTCTTAACTACTCTCCCAAACAGTAGGGCTATTCCCACCAGACAATGTTCTCATACGCGCCTCAGGTCACTTTACCACTCCCAAACAGTCCCAGCATTTAAATTATTTCGCAAATCTTATCCATCCTTCAAGTGACAAGTCACCCAGTTCCTATAAATCTATTTATTTCCGCGCCTCCCCCTTCCCGGTCATTTCCCCACCGCAGCCATCCCTCAATGCTTTGATTTATTTATGCTATAGACTGTGCAAGTCTCGCGCAATTTTGAACTTCCGGGACCATTGTGGTCCCCACCATATGGAGATTTACGTGGGCAAGATTTTGTTTTGTCAATTATTTTAGTTTAGCCTGGTTTATGACCATGACAAATATATATGTTGTTGGGAATGTAATACTTAGTGATACAAAAATATGAAAGTAAAATCAATTCAACAATACCACGAAGAAAACTCGAGAATTAAACTTGACCTCAGCTTCCGGTTGCGACAAAATATTTAGAATTCTGTGCTCACCTCCGGTCACAAAACTTATGAAAACGCTTGTTTTGGATGCGCAATGATAATCGCCAGACGCTGCAATTGCAACGTGAAGCCTTTCCATAGCAGTCTATGGTTGTTGAGGCGTCAACGTCCTCTACAAACTGTGTCAAACGTTAATTTTACGCCCATGTGACCTTCGCGAATCCACGTAAGTGGTCTCTGAAAAGTTAAGATCAAGTTAGCATCCTTGTCCCAGAGTTTTAATTTTGGTAAAATAATAATTAATATACTATTAATGTGTATTTATCATAAAAACTTAAACTGATTTTATAAACATGTAATGAGTATTTTTGTTGTTCAGATTTTATCATCAAATAAATTTTGCAAAAAGATTTGATTTCAGAGAAAAAAATGTTCTTCGTTTGACGTGTTTTCTCGTTCCGATACGCGCGAGACTTGCACAGTCGGCGCTTTCAATTTTGGATGTATTGGGGTTTTTTTCAAATAACAATTATACAAAATAAATAAAAATCAATTATTTCAGATTTTTTACATTGAAGTGACGTTTATAACTCAACTTTATGAGCAATGTATAGTCTGAGGTGACTCGGTTAGCTACCATAGTTTTGCCGTTAGAAACCCGAACGAAGACTCGGGTTGACCAGAATTGACCCTGGGTTGAACCGGGGTTGACCTGGGGTCGACACGGACTTGACCTGGGGTTGACACGGGGTTGACCCAGGGTGGGGAGGAGGTGACGCTACTCAACACACACGAACTATATAAGTAATATCTGTATATACGAGTTTAATACGAACCTTAATTTGTCGGACACCAATGAAAGCGTGGACACCAGGCGTAATAGCCAGCCCTGCCGTGTCTACGGCCAGGGTCGGGATTTTCTGATCGTGAACCAGTACTTTCAACCCAGCCTCCACATTACCCGTGACCGTCTCCGTGTATTCATTCTAGTTAATATTCAATAAACAATATTAATACTATTTTTAATGCACCATATTAAAAATGAAATAATAATAATAATAATAATAATAATTATATTGAAGTCTTGTATAGCGCTCATCAAGGTGCTTGAACAAAGATAAACACTTTTAAAGACACGTTTTGAAGTTTATGAATTATGACACCCATTTATGTGGCACCTTGTAGGGCCTTATAAGGGTGTTTTCAAGGTGCTGCGGTGCATTCAGCAGCCACTGCAGAAACACAGGGGCAAACCCCTTCTCTTTGCGAGTGTAATGGGTTCTTTTACGTGCATTTCACAACACACGGGACCTACAATGGTTAAGTGTCTTGCTTAATCAGTGTCAAGACCGGGACTGGAACCCACACCGTCTGCTAATCAGAAACACCAGAACTTGAGTCCGGTGTGTTTGACCGCTCGACCACGACATGTTGTGACCGAGACGTATCGATAAGAAAGGAACGTGATGTACCGTAGTCTTGGTTCCAAGACGCTCCAGTTGTGTAGTCACGAAAACCTAATCCCTATCTAAACCGCTATCACACCCCACGAACCACTCGCCACTAGAGGGCGCGGTTTGGATAGGGATTAGGTTTTCGTGACTACACAACTGGAGCGTCTTGGAACCAAGACTAGATGTACCGTAGTGTACCAGTACCTGTTGTATGTCGATGACGACTCGCAGACCATTCCCACTCCCGGTTTGAGATTGAGACAAGATCTCCGCACGATTTTGACCGGAGTTGAAGGTCCAACAGTTGCCGAAAGATGAAAATGAATGTGTAAAATTCTTCAAAGAAAAGTAGAAATACAAAGATTTTTGCAAAAACATTTAAATTCGTGATTCAGTAATAATAAGAAGAAATAAAACTACGACTTAAACACTTTAAGACCAAATTGAGGGGAGGGGGGCATCGCGAAATCATGGCAGAACGAACTAAAGACAAATACAGTGTACCAGGCAAAACAAAATTAGCGAATAAACAAATAACTACAATTAAAGTTGTTGTTATAACATTTCTAATGCCCCCTGACTCACTCCAAAGCCGAAGGCGAATCTTTATAAATGTTTTAATTACTGGTTTTTACCACTATCTGAAATCGCTTTTTTACGATAGCCGAATTGCACTTAAGTCAGCAACTTACAGCAGCTTCGCAGTTCCTCCCACGCCATACGCAACCCAATAAGGTGTTGTTGTCCAAAATGAAACCAGCATATCTTGTGAATTGCTCGTAGCTGAAGTTCTGTATGGAATCCAGTTTACTCTCGTCTACTCTGTCGTAGGGGTCGTAGTCGTAGTCTGCCGCCGACAAAGCATCGGGCAGCTGCCACTTTGTCTCATTTGTCAAAGCGGACTTACGGTATCTAATAAAAAGATCAACAGATGAACAACCTTTGCAAAAATGGAAGATTTTTCAGATCGAGAACCATTGATATCTTAATAGTAAAACTACGCTCCATTGGCCCAATTTTATGTCTCTGCTTACCGCGAAAATCTGCACTTATAAACATTGCCCCCCCCCCACCACCCCGCCGGCCGCCCGAACACATACACACACACACACATGTATGTGTAAGGTGTAAACCGAGGACTTCTCTTTGTTCTCCCATTGTTTGGAGATAGTTTTTTTCAGCGACGTCCCCATTGGTTTTGTACACGAAATCAAAGCGAGGACGTCCTCGGTACACCTTTTCCCCGGATCCCTTTTGTTAAAGTCCTCGGTTTGAATGCGTAGACATGCCCACACACACACACACACACATTCTATTTTTTACATCCCTGTGGAGACATCTTTTGTTCTTTCCTTTGTCCCTGTAGTTAAGAACCTCCCATAGACTTTGTACACAAAATTCCTTGTGGATCACCACCCAAGTCTTTAGAATTCCCCTATGGAGACCTTTTGTTTTCCCTTTTCTGTTTTGTTCTCGGTCTCCATAAGGTAGTGAATATGAAGGCACACATTTATTGTTTGTAGCTCCCGCTTACCGAGGACTTCTCTTTGTTCTCCCATTGTTTGGACATAGTTTTTTTTAGCGACGTCCCCATTGGGTTTGTACACGAAAACGAAGCGAGGACGTCCTCGCTCTGTCAAACACCCGGATCCCTTTTGTTAAAGTCCTCGGTTTGAATGAATAGACACGCTCACACACACACACACAGACACGATTCGGCTATTTATAAAGAGATTGGTATCTACCTCTGTGCTACTTCGTGGCGTCGGTGATGGTTGGGACCACAATGGTCCCGGAAGTTCAAATACGCGCGAGAATTGCACAGTCTACAATGGATAAGTGTCTTGCTTAAGGGCACAAGTGTCAAGACCGGGACTCAAACCCACACTCTGCTGGTCAGAAACACTGGACACTGAGTTAAGCGTACTTGACCGCTCGACAACGACACGCCGTGTACAAAAATTAACATTTTGGGATTGATTTGTTTCCTCAAATCGTCAAGGAAATAAACTTCAAATGAAACACATACCTGTTTACAAAAGAAAAAAAGCTGAATATTATTTTCTGACTGGCACCCCGAACAAAGATATTGACAAGGGTTTTTAGGGAGACCGCCAACATAGGGCTAAAGGTAGCTCAGTTGCCGGCACGTTAAACCGGAGGTTGTTGGTTCAAATCCCGCTCTAGTCAATGGTTTTTTTTTCCCCAATATCTTTTTAAAAATTACCCATTCAGTTTCCCCTTGTGGTTTATAACTTGAATTTGATTTTCCTTACACTTACCTGTTGAAATTGCAAATTGTCACCGCTGGAAAACTCAAATTTCCAACATATTCCACTGATAGGGATGTGGAGGCCTCGTGTTTCAAAAAGCTACTGAATCGATCGACGATCTGCCACGAACAGACACACAAACACGACAGCAGAATGCACAGCCAGGCGAGTTTGACGACGGGTCTCTGGTTGTCGATCACCTTACCGATGCCGTGGAGGGTCGTGGTGGAGGCGAATTCCCGGTCCATGTCCTTCAATTCTCCGCAGCCTTTGGTCTCTTTCATTGTGGCGTTTCTATGTGAACTTGAACGAATATCCCACAAGTACTTTGCTTGCTGAACGAAATCAAAACTACCCGCAAAAACACGCTATCTGGCTTGGGCCTTCTGAAAAATGTCACAAACGCGTTAGTAAAGCCGTTATACCTTGTTGTTTGATGATCAGAATATATTAAATACTTGATGATCTATCACCGATGATCTATCACCGTCTTGGTTCTCAAACCACTTGATTGAACTAGTCAGGTAAACATTAGTAAAAGAAGACCATTTTGAAAAAGAGAAATCCGTGGAAATAATTAATTTTTAAAATGAAATGCAACACTCGTTAACTTCTAATAATGTACATGGATGAAGAGGAGCGTAATTTTTATGGAGCCTCAGTTGTGAGCATTGCAAATTCCACCAACTTCTACATGAATCTGGCTTTTTTTATCGACGCTTGTAACACTGAAAGAGCTGGCGGTTTTTCGGTTTCCTGGGCAACGGTTGACTATAATTAATTTTCAGCCCGACCACATTAAATTTGCTAATTATAGTGCATCAGCCGACGATTTACAGCCCCAAGTTGTTTACACAACCGCAAAAATTAAGTGCTATTACTATTTTTATTATTAATAGCATTATTTTACTCAATATTGACACTGCATAAATTATCAAAACTGTTCTCGTGCAAATATTTCTATACATGAAATAATTATGGTGGCTTGGGATATCGCACATATTTTCGTAAATATTTGTGATTTAGGGCACAAATTGCAAATATTTACGTAAATATTTACGATTTGGGGCACAAATTGCAAACTGTCTGGGGTATTTATGAATTTGGGGTTATTATATTTATGTTAATATAGGAATCGAACTGCCTCTAGCCACCGGGCTAGCTCGGTGGTTGAGTGATTGGTAAGACATCTGCTGTAGCAGTAGGACAAACTGGATTATAAGAATGTTACTAACTAAAAAAGTAATACTAACACTACATGTAAAGACACACAGTAGAATTAGTATAGCGTCTTAGTACTTGTTATTTTGTTGTTTTAGGAAAAGTTTTAGTATAAGTTAAAGTAGCTTACGAAGTACACAACAGGCAGGCATGACAGGTAAGTAAGATGAGATACTTAAATTACTATACTTAGGTAGACCCAGTAACTGGCTGGGGCGCTGTACTCCTTTTTCGAAATTTTGACATTATCAGTCATTTTTATACATATATATTTTTTGTGTTTTTAATTGTTTAGTAACGTTTATTTCAATGCTGTCATTGATTACAATAATGCACATTTTTGTAATTACATAAGTAATACATTAGCATGAGATATGATTTATATTTAGTACACAATGATTCAATAATAATCAGCAAATTTATGACAACATTTAGACAACAGTAAGGTTAAGCAAAATGCTTTTGTTCCCTAACCTATGGACAGACAAACAAACAACCAAGGAACTGTAACAGGACAAAGGACAAATGAATCAGACAAGACAGTGTGAGACAAGGCCAACACAACTTACAAGTACACCATTATTAGTTTATGAATAAGAGTCAAGGAACTGAGCTCTTAGGTTTTTAACAAACACAAATAGAGAGGGTGAAGATTTAAGAGAATAGCGCTACTATACGAGTACTATATGCATGAATATTTGACGTTAATGTAAAACAAGAATTAAAACAGGGAGGAAGTAGGTTATGCATACATTTATACATGAATTTACCCAAATTAAGGTGGTATAAGTCATTACATTGAAGTATGTTCAATTCTGCAAATAATGGACCTGAATGGTCACGGTAGCCAGCATTCGAAATTAAACGAACCACTCGTTTTTGTAAGATAAGTAATTTGTTACATTTAGAAAAACTGCCCCAGGTCAAGATTGAGTAATTTAGGTATGGCAGAACGAGTGAATTATACAATGTTAATAAAATTCTGTTCGGCAGGTAATATTTTAAGCGATTCATTATGCCAATATTCTTTGATATTTTTGTAGCTACTTCATCAATATGTTTTTCCAAGAAAGGTTTTCATCAATAGTTATACCCAGAAATGTTGTTCTTTTTACCTGACTGAGCATTGCATTATTCAAAATCAGTGGAACAGATTGTGTGTACTTACATTGGTTTGCACAAAAAATCATATAATTTGATTTGAGTACATTAATACATAGTTTGTTTGCTAAGAGCCATGTACTGAGTTTTACAAGTTCCATATTGAGGTTTCGAATAGCCTCATCAACATTATTGTGAGTATACAGTAAGCTTGTATTGTCAGCAAATAAACAAAACGTTAATTTGTCTGAGGTATTACATATATCATTAATATAAAGAATAAAGAGTAAAGGACCCAACACAGAACCCTGGGGTACGCCACACGTTATTTCACGCCTGGTAGAATTTTCGGAGTCAAATGATACATATTGCTTTCTGTTGCATAAGTAATTTTTTAGTAGGTCAAGGGCTGTTCCTCGCACTCCATAATGCTCTAATTTTCTGACAAGAATGTCGTGATTTACAGTATCAAAAGCTTTTGATAAGTCCGAAAAGATACCTATGGAGAAATTGTTATGATCAATCGAATTACATAATTTGCTAATAACATACGAAGTCGCCATTTCAGTTGAGAGATTTTTCTGAATCCAAATTGCGACTCAGAAATTATGTTATGTTCATCAATAAAAGATGTTAATCTCTTATAAATAAGCTTCTCAAATAGTTTTGAAAACGCAGACAAGACTGAGATAGGTCTATAATTAATAAATTCATGTTTACAACCTTTTTTATATATCGGTATTACCTGGGCTATTTTTAAACTATCGGGAAATATTCCAGCGGTTAAACGCTTGTTGAAAATTTCACCCTACGGCTGCCTGTTTAATGACAAAAGAACTTAAGCCATCGAATCCAGGGGCCTTCCCAGAAGGAATTTTGTTAATACAATCCACGACCTCTTCCTGAGTAATGGGTATAAAAAAGAGTGAATTTGAACATGCGTTGCTTAAGAATGAATCGGAGGAGGTGTTACATAACGGAAGCTCACTAGAAAGGCTAAAGCCGATGTTAACAAAGTAGCTATTAAATGCTTCAGTAATTTCCTTGCTATTGTTAATTTGGTTATCCTGAAGGAAGTAAGACGGGTGAACGCCTTGCTTGCGCTTGTTAAGTAAAGAATTTATAACTTTCCATGTACCCTTGATATTACCTTTAACTTCATTAAATTTAGTGTGGTGATAGTTTTTCTTCGCTATTTTGATTAGAAAATTAAGTTTGTTTTTATACAGGATATAAATAGATTTATTGTTTGCAGTTGGATGTCTCAAAAACTTTTTATACAAATGATTTTTATGTCTGATAGAACTATATATACCATCAGATAACCATGGGGGTTTACATCTATTATAACGACATTTAACTTCTTGTAACGGGAAATGTTTATCATAATTTTGTTGGACATGTAAAAGAAAAGTGTCATACATACAATGTATATCATTGGTTGAAGTTAGAGAGTCCCAATCAATCGCATTAAGACCTTGAATGAAGTTTTCAATATTACTGACACTAAAATTACGTTTTTGAAATTTTGTGTCAATTTTAGGACTTTCTTTAAAATTGGTGATAACTAAAAATACAGGAAGATGGTCTGAAATGTCCGTCATAAAAATACCTGTGGAATGATTCGCTAAATCATTGGTTAAAATATTGTCAATGAGAGTAGCACTTTCAGCAGTAATCCTTGTTGGTTTATCAATAGTAGGATAAAATGACTGCGCTAAAATAGTATTCTTAAAATTATGAACACCATTTCAGTATCACACTCCAGTAGATTGATATTAAAGTCACCCATGATATAGCACTTTTTGTTTTCATTGGATACAAGGGATAATATTTTATTAAATGAGTCTGTAAAATTATTGCATAAAACACAGGGAGGTTTGTATACAATTCCAATAATAATGCTAGTTTTACCTGAATCTATAAGTTCTATAAAACATGTTTCCATGTCAGGATTGTTAATTGATAAATCAGTACGAATTTTATACACCAAATCCTCCCGTATATAAAGTGCAACCCCTCCACCCCTCTTGCCTTGTCTACAAGTCCCTTCAATAGCGTAGTTTGGTATTTGAATAAGAGGATCATGCATATCGTTTAACCAGGTTTCAGAAATTCCAATAATCGCAAAACTCTTTTGTAAAATGTCAATATACTGGGTGATGCTTGATATGTTTTTCCGCAAACTACGAGCATTAATATGCATCAATTTAATTTCAGAGCTCGTAATAAAATTATTAAGGAATTCATTCTGATCGTAATAATTGCAATTTTTGTCGGGTGAATTAAAATTTACATCAGGATCTATATTAGAATTCAAGCCAGTTTATGTAGGTCATTCATCAGATTAAAAGAAACCCAACATATCAAGCACCATTTGGAGCGAGCAGAATTAATTTTTTGTGTCGGTTTGTCTCACACTGGCACAACAAACAAATGGAAACACAGAACAGAGGACATGAATTAATAGAACACATTAAATGCATATATAAGTTAAGTTTAAATATTATGACTGTGATGCAACATCACCTTAGGCGTCTCCCTCAAGACGATAAGATTTAAACGGGCCATCGCGGATCTTGTACCTGATCATAGCTGGAATTGACCAAGGGTAGGCGAAATGGACCCGTTCTTCCCCTTGAATGCGTCGTAGATGCGTTTCCCTCAGCTCCTTGCGTTGGGCCCTGACTTTAGGTGTGACATCATCTGTTATGAACACATTCTTCCCCTTAAATTTGTTGTTCTTGAGAAGCTTTGATGCATTCTTTAAGATGTATTGACGGTCGTTATGTCTGAGAAGCCGGCAGTGGATCGGTCTGGGACGTGGTGAGCTGAGTGCTGAAGCTTGGCCAACACCGGGTGGTTGACCCGTGCGGTGTGCACGGTCGATATCGACCTCGTCTGCACCCTCGAGCTTAAGGTGACTGGTCAGCAGTTCTTGGACGAACTCCTCGCAGGATCTTGATCCGGCCTCAGCTCCTTCAGGCACCCCTTGGAAAACAATGTTGTTACGGCGGCTTCGGTTCTGGATGTCATCGATCTTGTCTTCAAGGTTCCTGATGATCCGTAAGTTATAATTATTCATTTTTTTTGTTAATCAGTGATTTGATGGAGTCATGGGTTTCTTGGACAAACGTCACGGATGTTTTCAGGTCAGCAATAGCAGTGGTATTCGAGGACATCTGTGTATGGACCTGCTGATATTTCAGCTCCAGAGAGCTCAGTCGGGCCTCTATGTTGCCAATAGACGTCAGGATCTTGTCCAGCTTGTCGTCAATGGTTGACAGTTTGCCACTGCAAGAACATGAGGCAACACAGCCGCCATCTTGTTCGGTGTCACTCGGGCTCAGGAGATCTTTTTTTGAGCTCGGTTTGCGACGACTTCGAGTTGTTTTCTTTGTTACGTCGTTTTCAGACATGATGTAGGAAGTATTTTCAGTCTGTCTGTTAACAGCAGTGGCAATATTTGTTTCAAAAAGACGCAAAAATGTTTAAAATCGAGGGAGCGCAGAAGGTACACGTCTTACTCGTCACGCCATCCCAGTGTTTTTTATGAGATATCGCCAAACTCACAAGGCCGGACGGCCACTTCAAGGTGAGGGCTACTCTTAACTGATTTGGGCTGTTGACCCAAATCAACTGTCACCAGGGGCACGTTGCCACCTACTCCTGGGGCTGAAACAGGGTTGCCCCCTTCATACTACAGTCCGTAAGGATGTAGGCATGGGTATCTACTACTACTACTACTACTACTAGGAGCCTGGCTGGTAGTAGAGCAGAATGCACTACCTTCCCAACTTTTACGAAGCAATTATGGTTAAGTGCCTTGCTCAAGGGCACAAGTGTCACGACCGGGATTCGAACCCACACTCTGCTGCTGACAACACCAGAGCTTGGGTCCGGTGAGCTAGACCACTCGGCCACGACACGCCACATGCATTGAAAGGATTGTCAAACTAGTAAAGGTCCATCACCAATACCGCCTGGTTGATTTCGCAAACTGGTCTAAAGGCATTGTGGGAAGGAAAAGGGAGCACTGAGTGCATTTTCACAGTCCTAACCACCAATAACTCTTTCGGTTGACTTGGCCATTGGTTAAACATGTGAAATCAACGGTCAGTGACAGTGACAGTTATTGGTTACAACCCCGAAAACGCACCCACTGTTTGCCCCTTTTTCCTTCCCACCCACAGTGCCTTTCGGCCATTCAGCATGTAAAATCAACCAGGCAGTATTGGCGATGGACCTTACTGCATCAGTGACCATCGACTAAATATAAGTAAATAAAAATGTTCAACATCCAACAAGAAGTTGAGAACAAGATTACTAAATAACAAGCATCAACGTGAAATAAAATAGTGAAAATAGATTTTTGAATAAATTTTACTTCTTTTATTTTGGCATTTCCAAGACCACATTCACTTTTCAGTGTACGCTGTCATGACTGCCGCTGTATAGTTAAACGCAATACTACCTACATCTTGAAATTCTTGTTACGTCGACAAACTTTTCAACCTCACATTTTCGCAGACGTTCACCTTGTCGCCATTTTATTTTTAATTTCACATGCCGCGCCAAACGCAATGCATTATGGTATGTATTAAACTTGTACAAGTCTGTAAACAAGTTGTCAAGCAATTCGGTCTGCGTTTGAGTAGAATTGGGGACAAGTCGTTAAATGTTTGCCGCGTACACGGCTCTCTCGCAAACTATTCCCCCCCCCAGACTGCTGCTCCCCGCAAGTCTTCTGCTGTCAATTATTAGAGCAGTATTGAATCGCGTGACAAATATTTAACGACTTGTCCACAAGTCTAAGTTATAGAGCGACCGTTTCTCTTCACATACTCATATTCGAGTAGGCATATCAATAGGCCTAATAATATATGTAGCTCTATTGTGTAAATAAATTGAAAACATGTACATGTACATGTATTGCCATTCTTTGCCTTGTAGTATCATACTACAAGGCAAAGAATGACAATTATACATGCACATGTTTTCAACCATGGAGGAAGGAACCCCAGAGCGAATTATTGTAGCATTGTTTGTAAAAATCAATAATAACCACAATAGAAACTGACTTATTACGGGGCGCCGTTTATGACTTTATTACGAAATTCTTATATATAGAACAAAACCAATGTATATAGAACGAAACAAATATATGTAGACCGAATCAAATATAAGACTTTAGATCATAGATTTATATCCATATCTAAACGTAACGAATCAATATATATAGAACGAAAACGATATATTGGACGAAAATCCTATAAATAGAACGGTAAACAAATTTATGTTAAGCAAACTTCTATAGACCGAAACATATTCAGTGTAGAACGAAACAAATTTAAAGAACAAAACAAATATATAGACCATAGTACGAAACAAAAGTATAGAACAAAGCGCCGCCTACGACGATTAAGGGCCAGGCCGAAATATTTGAAGAACGAAAACCAAAATACATACGGAACGAAAACTAAAATAGAACGAAGCGCCGCTTACGACGACTAAGGGCCAGGCTGCTAGAATTGAAATCAAATTAAACTTGTGGTGCTCATCGAATTACCGATCGCTACCACAAGGTTGACGGCGCGAAAACGTGAACTCCAGCACAGTGGTTTTCATTTTGCAGGCACCGAATCACCATGGTATCGGGAATACTCAATGAAATCATTTGTGTATGGGATGCTAGTCTTTGATTGGGTTTATTTTAAAGATGAAATTTAAGAAAGCCGTTTTTAAAATCGACCCGTTGGGTGGATTTCAGCGTAAGGTATACGTATGCACAAATATTTGCGATTAATTTCACGTCATCGCACATGTATGAGGGGCCGTTTATGACTAAATGAGCAGTTACAAATATATAAGAGCAAAACCATATATATAAGAGCAAACCCATATATATAAGAGCAAACCCATGTATATATAAGAGCAAACCCATAATAAGAGCAAACCCACATATATAAGAGCAAACCCATATATATAAGAGCAAACCCATATACGAATACACATATATAAAAGACCACCTAAAATATATAAAGGATCAAAGACGAATATATAAAGGACCATTGACAAATATATAAAGGATCAAAACTCACACAACTAAATGTATATTGAACAGCACCCTCTGTATATTAGACATAGTTTCACATATTGAAGACATAACTGACCACCCATAAATATAAAAGCAAAAACGTCTCATATAAAGGACGTCAACAGCCGTCAAAGGTGGATGGGCCTGTTAAATTGGGAACGAAAATCGAGCCGAAAATTGAGCCTTAGTCTGGCACCTTGCTAAGCGCACTCACGGGCCGGGCGGGACGCTGCATGTAGTATAGGCAAGTCTCATATTATCGTGGGTCTCTTATTATCGTTGTACCAGATCCTTCACTTTTTCGTTGTCGATACGTCATCTATAGACGACTTTCATACGGTGAATCGATATCCAAGAGCCCTTTACCGATCTGATAAAACAAAATAAAAAATGAAATGTTGCGGAAATGTTTTTTGAAAAACACGCTATTTTCCCGCGAACTTTCGCTGACCACGTCTGTCAAAAGTACCATCATTAAAATGTTTACCTTAAATGTTGTTCTGTGCATTGAAATATCAGTGCCCAGATCCTGTTCCACGTTTAAAGAAAGATTGACATCGAAAGTACGTATTTTCACTTCAAAATAACTTTAACTTGTGCGGATTACTACTTTGCGCTTGAAATCTACGTCATCGGATTGGTCCAAAATTGAGCGCAGGGGTGTCTAAGGAAACCGTCGGTACTCGGTAATTAAAATGCCTAAAGATCAACATTTATCCATCTGCTGGGAAGTTAAACATCGCAATCCCAGTGTAAGGTAAATTGTTGAATATTATCTTTGGATTTAGCTCCTTTAAAGGCATCGTACACGTTTGGTTATCTCTAAAAATTTATGGCAATTGGTAAGAAGTACAGCAGCTTTGGATAGAATGCATTTTGAGAGACTCTTTACTTCGAAGGACTGCGGTTATGGAAAAATATATCACTTTTTATCCCAACAATATTTTGAATTATTATTGAGATCAGAGTGTGTATTCCAATGCAGATTATTCTTCCTGCGTAGACATAATCCCTCCAGATTTTCGGCAATCAAAAACGCTACCACCTTTTGAAATTTTCACAGGTTAGTTATGGTATATCTACAAATTTATAGGATTGAAACAAACAATATGCTCAAATTACCAAACGTGTACGATGCCTTTAATGTACTGATGACCACGATAATGGGAGGCTCACCTCCGGAATCACTCCGGGCGCATGCACACTTTCAGAGACTTCGTGGACAAATTTAGTCAGACAAAGTTAACGATGTATTTTTTTATGTCAAAGTAGAAAGTAATACTTCAACATTAATAATAACAGGACACTTTTTTTCATTATACTCGAAAATAAAGTCCTAACCCCCACGGTAATAGGGTAATCCATCCTACTACATAGCAGCTGTACTACTAGCTACTAGATAGTATACTAATAGAGAAAGGACACCTTTCTCTATGGTATAATGTAGCACTCCTCCGCAGAGAGGCGGCCGAGCTGTGCTTTTGTGTCTCATCCTTAAAAACTGTAAAACCCCTTCAATTAAAAAAATGTCTGTGCCTATCACAGATGTTGTAGAGAACTTGCTATCTCACCCTAGGCTTAGAGAATTCCGGACAACGAACAACTATCAGATTTAGTCTCCCATCTGAATCTGTTGATAGCTCAGTCTCTCATATTCATACTCATAGTGTTCATGAAGTCCTTGCACCCGATGCAAAATTCAACGCAATACTTTAATGCACTTCATCGTAGTAAGCCACTCCTCCGAACGATAATACAAAACTCCTAATACAACAAGACAATCCTCTAGCCGTCTTTTATTTAATTCACTAATATTGACATTTTTGGTGTGCAGGTGCCTTTGAGCGTCCTGTGTATGGTATGACTTACACAGTTGTTGAAAACAATTGTCAACATTCGGCGCAGCTTCACCCAATAGCCGACGCGACGTCAACTTCGATGTATACTACTTGTGTGTGTGGGGAGGAGTTGGGACAAGGTGCCAGACTAATAATATAGCTGAATTTTCGGCCAGGCCGAAAACGATTTAACAGGCCCCTCCACAGTTGACGGCTGTTGACGTCCTTTATATGAGACGTTTTTGCTTTTATATTTATGGGTGTCATGTCTTCAATATATGAAACTATGTCCAATATACAGAGGGCGCTGTTCAATATATATGTAGTTGTGTGAGTTTTGATCCTTTATATATTTGTCAATGGTCCTTTATATATTCGTCTTTGATCCTTTATATATTTTAGGTGGTCTTTTATATATTTGTATTCGTCTTTTATATATGGGTTTGCTCTTATATATATGGGTTTGCTCTTATATATGTGGGTTTGCTCTTATATATATGGGTTTGCTCTAATATATATGGGTTTGTTCTTATATATATGGGTTTGCTCTTATATATATATTGGTTTGCTCTTATATATATGGGTTTGCTCTTATATATATGGGTTTGCTCTTATATATTTGTAACTGCTCATTTAGTCATAAACGGCCCCTCATACACATGTCTGCGCACATAATTGTGATGAGTTTCGCGACATTGCATACCGTATGCGCACTTGCGATATGTGATGTCCCTTCAGGGCCACCATACCTACATGGCACGATAGTCAGGCCCATGCATACTATACAATACCCAGGAACTTGGCACCAGACCAATGTTTCGCCATTTGGAATACCCGCACATCGCCTTGCTTGCCTCACAACAAAAGACTACCCCTACAATGACTATAGGCCTACTGGACACAAGAAACTCCCCAGAATTTTTAATCAAAGGTATGCGACAAAGTATGCATAAAATTCACGACATCGCAAATATTATTCGTGTATGCGCACATAATTTGCGATTAGTTTCACGACATCGCATACGTCTGAGCACATTGCGATTAGTTTCATGACATTCCATACGTATGCGCACATAATTATTTGCGATGTGTGATGTCCCTTCAGGGCCACCATCACATGAGCGAGATTTCCCAATCAATCATACAATAATGAATAATTTTGTTATGCTCGTTGCGCATGGTGTTTTACAATGGACATCTACGCAGCAACTTTGTTTACGCAGCGACTTTTTTTTAAGCGGCGACTTTTTTTAGGAAAAAATGACTCGGCGAGATCGCTCACACATGGGAACGAGGTTGTTACCCTATGACACCTATATCGTCGGCTCAGCGCTGTAAGGTCATTAATTGTAATTTCAACTCATAATGATGAAAAAGGTCATTAAAGGTATCTTACACGTTTGGTAATGACTCAAAACAAATATTAGCATACAAACTTACTTGGTATATAACAAGCAACGGAGAGCTGTTGATAGTATAACACATTGTAGGAAACGACTCCCTCTGAAGTAACGTAGTTTTTGAGAAAGAGATAATTTCTCACTAAGATAATAAAAACTTCTTGCAAGAAGTTTTTATTCCTATCTGAAAGCACACAGATTTGTACAACAAGGGTGTTTTTTCTTTCATCATTTTCTTGCAACTTCGATGACCAATTGAGCCCAAATTTTCACAGGCTTGTTATTTTATGTATAATTATGTTGGGATACACCAAGTGAGAACACTGGTCTTTGGCAATTTCCAAACGTGTTCAGTGCTTTTAAATTAAAAAAATGCGTATAACTTTGAAAAAATAAATCAAAATCAACAAATAAATGTTTCACTTAGAAAATTAATGTTTCTTTTCGCCAAAGAAATACTTAGAAGACCACTCTTGATCAATAAACCCATTCACCAGGAGCTCCAAAATATGCAAAAGCAATTTTATGAAACCCATACAAATTGCACTTATGATCTTATAGTCCTGAGCAGACGATATCTAAACGAGCTGCACATTTACTACCTATTACAGATTAATAGAATAGTAGTATTGAACGATTATAATACACATACAAATATATAGATCTAATAAAGGTCTGTAAATGAAATTTCAGTGTACTCTTTAAATTGATTACTTTTTCATGCAATAAAACTGGATCTGGAAAATACTGTATTTGTTGTATATATACTTTGAACAATTCAGCGTTATGTACAACATCAGAAAGAGCGTAACGTTGAGAATCGACTATTTTTAATTAAGATTAAATAAGAAAAATTATTTTGGCACTGACACATTATGTTGTGGTAAAGTTTGAGGTACAACGTGTTTTTGAAGATCATGTTGTTTGTTTTCTTTTCTCTCATTAATTAGAAGAAAAAACAACTGATCGAATAATATGGAGAACAGTCATGTGCACAGTCATTATGGTCCAGACGCTCCCCATCAGTGACAGGAATTGTGGTATTGTTGGGTAGGGGTGTTCTACCTGGAAACAAGTCTTCCTCATGTTGTTGGAATTTGATGAGATAAACTAGCCCCCGCTGCTCTTCGATTTTTGAACCAGTGTTTTTTCCGCCGTTGGTGGCGTCATTGCAACGTGACATCAACACTGGAGTACCAGTGAGTGCCACAGAAAACCAGCGTAAACCAGCCCGTGTTGTGACATAAATACGTCACAACACGGTCTCGATGAAGATTGTTCATCTTTGTTGCTATGCATTTTCCATTGCCTTGTCTGGATTCAGTAAGTAGTTGCTCAAGGATACAAGCGTCATGACCGGGACTCGAACCCACACTCTGCTGATCAGAAACACCAGAGTTTGAGTCCGGTGCTCTTAACCGCTCGGCCACGACACAAACTGTGAACTTAACACATTATATCGTATTTTACTGTGCTGTGCTATTATTTTAATATATTGTGTACTTCTACTGTATTCTAAAAAATAAATTAGTTGTATGAGATTTGTCTTTAATATTTTGATACGTAATGTGTGGATTTCGTATCATCTTGGTTAATAATCAGTAGAGAACTGAATTTGAAATTAAAGCCCCTCTTTAACGGACCCGTTCAGAGTCTCACCAAAGAACAATGACGAGACAGAGCTGAGAATGGTGAGCTTTCTCTTGTGTGTCAGTTGTGACATATAGACCTAGCCTATATGCAAGCACAGCGAAACAAATTCAAAGTTGATTCAGGATAATACGGTTGTGTTTAAAAGTAAAAATACTGTGTATCAAGCGAGATTTCCGAATTATGGCCCCTCTTGGCCTTTGGGTACTTTTTCTGCCACGCCCTGCAAGTCAATGACATCATCGCGAGACGGCTGGACAATCTTGCTTGTGCACATTAGGGCATGCACTTTGCGGGCCAGGTAGGAGATAATCTCTGCCACCGTGACGAAACTTGCCCCGACGAACAAGCCGAGTTGACCGCCGATGTCACCTACAAACGCAAAGGACACATCAAAAATATTATAGCTGAGACGTGTTCTGTACCAGTTTAGTCCAATACCAATATTCTGAATTCATTGTAAACAAAGGTCAGCAGCAATAAAAGTGGCATAAACAAGAACATCACCGAAAAAAGCAACGACAACCAATGACAACATATACCAAACCAACGAAAACAACAAACAGAAACAACATAGGCATCCTTCTAACAATAGAAAAAGCACCACCACCCCCAGCAAGGGCAACAACACGAACACTACCACACCACTAACCACAACAACCACACCACTAACCACAACAACCACAACCACAACGACGACGTCAACAACAACAACAACAACAACAACAACAACAACAACAACAACAAAACAAACAACAACAACATCATCATCAACAACAACAACAACAACAACAACAGCAACAACAACAGCAGCAGCAGCAGCAACAACAACAACAACAGCAACAGCAACAACAACACCATCACCACCACGACCAGCAAGGACAACAACGATGACGATAACGACAAGAAAACTACTACTATCACCCTATCACCATCACCCCACCACGAATAACAACAACAAAACAACACAACCACCACCACCACTAACAACAACAACAACAACAACAACAACAACAACAACAACAACGACAACGTCAACCGATAACGTCAACCGATAACAAACACAAACAGCAGTCAAAACAACATAAGCAAAAAACAGCAGCATCAGCAGTAACAACAAACAAACAACATTGATTCAACGACTTACTTATGAGAGCTGATGGGGTTATGGCCTGGAACTGTTTGTAGACCTGATAGTTCATTGCATCGTAATATATATCAAGCATTATCCAGTTGTCTCTGTTGATTAAAAATGAAATAAATACAATGTTGTATTTGCTCAAAATGTACATTTTGTGTATCGCATTTTTGAAAGGGCCACGATTGAGAGGGATTCTATTTTACCTCAATATTCTGTCTTTTAGAAATATTGGGTTGGTCCCTGTTTAAAGGCATCGTACACGTTTGTTAAGGATTCTGATAATTAATGGCAATAAAAACTTACTTGGTAAGAAGTACAGCAGCTTTGGATATTATAATGCATTTTGAGAAACTTTTCACTTCGAAGTACTGCAGTTATGGAAAAATATATCACTATTTATCCCCCAAAACATTTGAATCTGAGAAGCGTTACGCGTAACGCTCCTCAGAGTGTGTATTCCAATGCAGATTATTCTTTCTGAGTGGACATAACCGCTCCAGATTTTTGGCAATATCTCAAAAACGCTACCACCGTTTGAAATTAAATTTTCACAGGTTAATATCTACAACTATATAGGATTGAAACAAACAATAGGCTCCGTGTACGATGCCTTTAAAGGAACCATGGTTCGTGGGTTCTCCACTCACCTCATGTAAGCCTCATGTTCATATTCCGATTCATTAAATGTGTTTGAATAGTATTTCGCGAGTCCCATGACGACGTTCTTGTTTGGTAACATGGCTGTGGAGAGGGCGGTGCTGTACTCCGTGTAGTTGCAGGACACCGGGCATTTGCAATGCTCAATCTCACCGGATTTCATTTTCTCTAGAAACATCAAAAGGACAAAGAATTTGTTTTATCTGTCAATTTCAGTATGCAACAAAAACGAAGTTGGAATTCCAACATCAGCTTTTCTTCTTTACATGCAGCTAATTATTGAAACAAGTAGTTTAACACAACGAGACCCTTGCATATATATGACGTCACAACCTTAAACAGCGCCCTCACTGAGGTCAAATGAAGACCTCGTGCTGCTTATGCCCGTTCCATTGTTTGACGTCAGCAATGGCGGGTCATGACCGCCTAATCCGAGATCAAAAGAATTGGCCATGTTATACAAAATAATCACTTAAAGGGTCTGTATACGTTTGGTAATAACTCTGAAAATTAATGGCATACTTGGCAATACTTGGTTAGAAGTACAGCAGCTTTGGATAGCATAATGCATTTTGAGAAACTTTTCACTTCGAAGTACAGTGTAGTGCGATTATGGAAAAAAAAAATCACTTTTTATCCCAAAAAAATTTGAATCTGAGAAGCGTTACTGTAGTAAAGTTTCTTAGATTGTGTATAATTGCAGATTATTCTTCCTGTGTGGACATAACCGCTCCAGGTTTTCGGCAATATCTCAAAAACGCTACCACCTTTTGAAATGAAATTTTCACAGGTTAGTTTTATGGTCATTCTACAACTATATAGGATTGAAACAAACCGTGGGTTCAAATTATCAAACGTAATCAATCCCTTTAAACAATTTATATCTTAAACAAATCCTTTACAAAATAAGATTAATACTGCCCTCTTTTATGTGGAGATATCGACCTTTGTATTATTAACTATCGAAAAATATATATATACAAAATAGCAAAATTAACCGGATATTGATTGTCGGTAGAATTACAAGTATTTAACATACCTAACGTCGGATTTGAACAATTGTTCACAATTTCAGGCGAACACGCTGTAGCGTTGCCTGGATGTCTAAAAACATTAAAGGAAAACAAAATAATCATCGGAACCTATCTGTTCCTCAAAATGCCCTTTATTCACCTAAAGCCAATTGAAAACTACAAATTTCCCGATTATAAGATTATTGCTTTTTTCGGTTGAGCTGTTTGCCTAAGTCATGGTCAAAAGGATATGTATAAAGAGATACCTTTGGCTTTTTGAAAGAGTAAATTTGTTCATAACCAACCTGATGGTGGTCCTTTTTGTGTAAACAAAGACGACTTGTGTTTGGCTAGGTATTTTGATGTGCACGTTCATCAAGGGAGTTATTTCGCTTTTGGCACCCCATGTGGCATTGTGTAACCCCCCCCCCCCCTCGCAATTGTGTCTTTATTGTGTTCTGTGAATCTCAGGAATTCTTTAGAGGATTTATGGGGAAGGGTATTTTTGCCTACGAGGTGAAGGATGTGCTATGAGTACAGGAACATGAAGAGAAAACCCCTCTGCCACATCGGTCACTTTGGGGCATCATCTGAGCGAAGATGCATCTTGCTGTTTCATCTACATTGGCGCCATTTTAAAAGGCAGTATTCCTCTGGAGAATTGGATCAGGTATGATAATGAGCTCGCATATTTAAACCATGCATTCATACTTGGTTTTTAAACCCACCTTACGAGCTTGCACTTGCACCGCTTTAAAATGGCTCTGGCGCGGCATTCGTTCTCACAGCCCTCCAGGGTGTAACCTCCGTAGTAATCAAGCTTGTAATCTCTGCTACATTTACCCCATGGTGGTTCAAGGTTTAAGCGCTGTCGGGGAAAGTACAATAGGTTTATTGTTCCAAACAGTGCAATCGCTAATCATTTTTTTTTTAAAGACTGGCATTAAAAAAAAGACTGGCATGAAAACATTTCATGTTAGGATTATATACAACCTTTCTTTTTAAGGATTATTTTATAGTGTATATTTGTTGATGACATCAACACGTTTAAAAACGGGGGGATAATTCGTTAGCTCATAACATGATCCGTTATCGCAAAATATTATTTCGTTCCCTGTAAAACATTTCGTTACCATCAAATATCGGAATATTTACTTTGAGGGAACGAAATAATAATTCGAGGTAACGAACACATTTCCCGCTTTTATTATTATAATTTTTGTTTGTTTGTTGATGTTGCCTCTTTACATGTTCCTTCACGGGCACTGTTTACCCCAAATAATGTATTCGTTTGCAATCGAAGTAGCATAGCTACCACACTTCCTTTTCCACCAAAAATTGCTTGCAAATTCTGGTCGTGACTTCCTTTGGAATATTAGCCTAATTATAAAGTCACTTGTAAACTGTTGTCTCTTTCGTCTCTTCACTCTTAATTACTCTCCCAAACAGTAGGGCTATTCCAACTAGACAATGTTGCCATACGCTCCTCAGGTCACTTTACCACTCCCAAACAAATCCCAGCATTTAAATTATTTCGCAAATCTTATCCGTCCTTCAAGTGACAAGTCACCCAGTTCCTATAAGTCTATTTATTTCCGCGCCTCCCCCTTCCCGGTCATTTCCCCCACCGCAGCCATCCCTCAATGCTTTGATTTATTCATGCTATTGGCGCCTCCACCTTTGGATGTTTTTTTTTGTTTTTTTATTATTATTTTTGTTTTAAATAATAATTATACAAAATAAATAAAAATCATAGAAGTGACGTTTATAACACGAACACTCGGGTTGACCAGAATTGACCCTGGGTTGAACCGGGGTTGACCTGGGGTCGACACGGACTTGACCTGGGGTTGACACGGGGTTGACCGAGGATGGGGAGGAGATGACGCTACTCAACACACACGAACTATATAAGTAATATCTGTATATACTAGCTTAATACGAACCTTAATTTGTCGGACACCAATGAAAGCGTGGACACCAGGCGTAATAGCCAGCCCTGCCGTGTCTACGGCCAGGGTCGGGATTTTCTGATCGTGAACCAGTACTTTCAACCCAGCCTCCACATTACCCGTGACCGTCTCCGTGTATTCATTCTAGTTAATATTCAATAAACAATATTAATAATATTTTCTAATGCACCATATTAAAAATAAAATAATAATAAAATGATACTGAAGTCTTGTATAGCGCTCATCAAGCTGCTTGAACAAAGATAAACACTTTTAAAGACACGTTTTGAAGTTTATGAATTATGACACCCATTTATGTAGCACCTTGTAGGGCCTTATAAGGGTGTTTTCAAGGTGCTGCGGTTCATTCAGCAGCCACTGCCAGAAACACCAGGCAAACCCCTTCTCTTTGAGAGTGTAATGGGTTCTTTTACGTGCATTTCACAACACACGGGACCTACAATAGTTAAGTGTCATGCTTAAGTGTCAAGACCGGGACTGGAACCCACACCGTCTGCTAATCAGAAACACCAGAGCTTGAGTCCGGTGTGTTTGACCGCTCTACCACGACATGTTGTGGCCGAGACAGTGCGACGTATGTGCGGCACCTAAAAATAGCCCAAGCCCTACATGTCGCCCGACCTAAATGTAGCCCCAAACCTGTACCTAAATGTCGCCCGGACCTAAATGCAGCCCCAAACCTGTACCTAAATGTCGCCCGGATCTAAATGTAGCCCCAAACCTGTACCTAAATGTCGCCCCGACCTAAATGTAGCCCCAAACATGTACCTAAATGTCGCCCCGACCTAAATGTAGCCCCAAACATGTACCTAAATGTCGCCCCGACCAATGTAGACGCAAAGTTGTACCTCAAGTAAAAGTGTGATTTTATTTTATTTATTTTGTATTATTGTTATTTAAAAAAAAATTGGGTGGGGAACGGGCTGTAAAAGTTTGCGTTCTTATAATTATTTGTTCTTAGCCACAAACTAGATATTCGTCGTAGGAAGTCTGTGGATGTTCAGTCTAGCATAGAGGTAAGATTTACTTCAAACTTTTACTGAGGAACAAGCAGATTGCGTTGTTTCCATTGTTCGACACCGCTACCGAACCCCCCTACCCCCACCCCACAAAAAACACTTTGAACACTCTGGATGCTGCGGTTTCATGACTCTTTCCGGTATATGTAGTAATTTCGTCTTAATTATGTTGATATGTTTCATGCGTAAACTTGCCAAGTGTTTTTTTTAAACTTACACAAAAAGATTATTAATTTGATCATGGTATGATTTCTATTCTGTCGGATTTGAATTGATGCTGACCACCGTTTAGGTATATTAACATTAACTGTGTGTGCAAAAATCATATCTCGTGAACCAAAAAAGGTTGGGACTTTAAGCTAACCATGTACCTAGTATGTCGATGAAACCGCAAAGGTTTTCGGGATGATGACGTCATCGATGACGTCATAACATTAAATCAATGTTTAATATTTAGAACAATCATATCTGGAGAACCATAATTCCTACACACAAGATATTTGGACCATGTGAAAGACCCTGGGGAATCTTTAAAATCGTACACAAAGTGTGACCCCCTATGACCTTTACTTCCGTTAATTATTATTATTATTTTTTAAGTTCGTAAAAAAGATGTTAGGAACCTAAAAAGCCTCAAAAACAACTTTTCGCTTTTCATTCCCACCCCCCCCCAAAAAAAAACCCCACAACCCACATCACTATTTAGTCATATTTCCAAAATATCGCTAGAAACCCTCCATAAAATTGCCGTGTTGTCCCAGGATATGGGTGATTTCCGATGTGGCTATTTTGTACACAGCCTATTGAGCCAGTTGAACCCGCTACATGGGCATATTCTTAGACGCGGAGTCTCCATACACTGTGCACAAGCAATCGGTACAGGAATATGACCATATCCCGGATCAACCACGGCGCAGTGCTCAGTGCTCAGTGCACATTGCAATATAGGTACAGGAAAATAGCCATGTCCCGGATCAACCACGACGCAGTGCATGCTCAGTGTTGCACAATGCAATGGGTACAGGAGGCAGTGCTCAGTGCACAATGCAATAGGTACAGAATATGGCCATATCACGAGTCCACAGCACCGAGACGTTAATAAAAAAAAGTTGGGATGGGATGTGTTCCACATCCAAAATTTGAGCGTCATGCCGAACACCTTGTTTTTGTTTAACAAAAATTTAAGTCTAGTTTTACATGTTTTTGTTTGAAACGAGTCAACAACTCGCCTTAACATTCATTGTAGCTATCATTACAATGATAAGCTAGGTCGGGGCGACATTTGGGTACATGTTTGGGGCTACATTTAGGTCGGGGCGACATTTAGATACAGGTTTGGGGCTACATTTAGGTCCGGGCGACATTTAGGGCTTGGGCTACATTTAGGGGCCGCACAGACGTATCGATAAGAAAGGAACGTGATGTACCGTAGTCTTGGTTCCAAGACGCTCCAGTTGTGTAGTCACGAAAACCTAATCCCTATCTAAACCGCTGCCACACCCCACAAACCACTCGCCACTGAGGGCGCGGTTTAGATAGGGATTAGGTTTTCATGACTGGAGCGTCTTGGAACCAAGACTAGATGTACCGTACCAGTACCTGTTGTATGTTGATGACGATACGCAGACCATGTCCACTCCCGGTTTGAGATTGAGACAAGATCTCCGCACGGTTTTTACCGGAGTTGAAGGTCCAACAGTTGCCGAAAGATGAAAATGAATGTGTAAAATTCTTCAAAGAAAAGTAGAAATACAAAGATTTTCGCAAAAACATTTAACTTCGTGATCCAGTCATAATAAGAAGAAATAATACTATGACTTAAACACTTAAAGACCAAATTGAGGGGAGGGGGACATCACGGAAGCATGGCAGAACGAACTAAAGACAAATACAGTGTGCAAGCAAATCAAAATTAGCGAATAAACAAATAACTACAATTAAAGTTGTTGTCATAACATTTCTAATGCCCCCTCACTCCAAAACCGAAGGCGATTTTTTTATATATTTTTTAATTACTGTTTTTTACCACTGTCTGAAATCGCTTTTTTACGATAGCCGAATTGCACTTAAGTCAGCAACTTACAGCAGCTTCGCAGTTCCTCCCACGCCATTTGCAACTCAATAAGGTGTTGTTGTCCAAAATGAAACCAGCATATCTTGTGAATTGCTCGTAGCTGAAGTTCTGTATGGAATCCAGTTTACTCTCGTCTACACTGTCGTAGGGGTCGTAGGAGTCGTAGTCGTAGTCTGCCGCCGACAAAGCATGGGGCAGCTGCCACTTTGTCTCATTTGTCAAAGCGGACTTACGGTATCTAATAAAAAGATCAACAGATGAACAACCTTTGAAAAAATTGAAGATTTTTCAGATCGAGAACATTGATAACTATAATAGTAAAACTGCGCTCAATTGGGCCCAATTTCATGTCTCTGCTTACCGCGGAAATCTGCACTCAAAAAACATTCCCCCCACCCCGCCCGCGCGCACCCCCCCCCCCCCCGGCCGCCCGAACACACACACACACACACATGTAATGTCTAAGGTGTAAACCGAGGACTTCTCTTTGTTCTCCCATTGTTTGGACATAGTTTTTTTCAGCGACGTCCCCATTGGTTTTGTACACGAAATCAAAGCGAGGACGTCCTCGGTACACCTTTTCCCCGGATCCCTTTTGTTAAAGTCCTCGGTTTGAATGGATAGACACGCTCACACAAACACACAACCTTACGCATCCGGTTTGTGAGGTCCTGCTATTGTTGTTCTATTATTCCCTTTTCTGAAGAATTCCCTTTGGGGTCCAAGTTGAACAAAGAATTCCCTTGTGCAGGGGTCCATTAGCCTTTTTGATATATTATGGTGGACACTATAGGAGTGCACTGTAGGATTTGGGTGTATACAGATAAAATTTACCCAAACAAAACAGTGTTATGATAATGTGTCCGCCATATTTCAAAATGGCTTAATGTTCCATAGTGTAAAACATTTTTTTCTCTGAAATCAAATCTTTGTTTTTAATTATATATAATGACGAATCCGAACAACAAAAATACTCATAACATGTTTATAAAATCAGTTTTTGTTTTTATAATAAATACACAAATAATGTGTGAATTATTATTGAAGCAAAATTAAAATTCTGGGACAAGGATGCTTATTTGATCTTAACTTTTCAGAAACCACTTACGTGGATTCGCGATGGTCACACGGGCGTAAAATGGACGCGTGACGCATGCAGTTTATAGAGGACGCTGACGCCTCAACAATGTAAAGGCTTCGCGTTGCAATTACAGCAACTAGCGATTATCACCGCGCATCCAAAACAAGCGTTTACATATAGTTTTGTGATCGCAGGTGAGCACAAAATTCTAAATTTTTACAGCAAACGGAAGCTGAGGTCAAGTTTAATTCTCAGGTTTTCTTCGTAATATTGTTTAATTGATTTTACTTTCAAATTGTTTATCACTAAGTATTACTTTCTTAACAACATATATAATTTTCATGGTCATAAACTACATAGTAAACTAAAATAATTGACGAAACAAACAAAATCTCGCCCACGTAAGACTCCATCACCGACGCCACGAAGTAGCACACAGTGTACAATACCATTTTTTTTCAGATTTCAGTTTTTCACATATTTAAACAATGTTAACCGAGGCATACAACTTAATGAAGTTTCAACGCTTCATGAGCTTTACTTTTTTAATTACGGTAATGAGGGTTTGCAATTTTGCACCGAACCTGACATTTTTTGACGCCACGAAGTAGCACTGAGATTCAATTTACCATTGAAACACACGGAGCGCACACACCTCAAAAGTAGAAAAAACGTTTTCACGAAGTAGCACTGCAATCTTGTGTGTAGCGCGCGCGTGACCTAGATTATCTACAACCCCGGCCAAAAGGCTTGGGCCACCCTTTCCTGACGTTATATACAACAATTCCCTGTGCACTTCCCATTCACATTCAAAACATTTGTCCCCCGCCCCCCGCCCCCCGCTCAATGTTGACTGTAACTCAGAACACAGTCGGCAATTGGAACCAACATTGAAAGGGGGCAGGGGGGCCCAACGAGATATGGCCGGGATTGTAGGTCACAAACACGCATAGTAATACATGGCAGTGCTACTTCGTGAAAACGAAAAAGGGCCATTTTCGTTAATTTTCGACGTCACGAAGTAGCACGCACCTTGCTTACTTTATTGCTTCTTAATTAAGGACGAAAAACATTAAAAAGCACCGTATATGATGTTCAATGCATCAAGTCTCCACTGTACTAGAAAACTAGTTGAAAATACTCTGAAATTTTGTAGGAAAGCTTAATTTTAAAAAGCGTTCAACTTTAAACGCCGCTTTCTCCGATTGTTACTTTTTACTGGTATCTACCTCTGTGCTACTTCGTGGCGTCGGTGATGGTTGGGACCATAATGGTCCCGGAAGTTCAAATACGCGCGAGAATTGCACAGGCTACAATGGTCTTGCTTAAGGGCACAAGTGTCGAGACCGGGACTCAAACCCACCCTCTGCTGATCAGAAACACTGGACTGAGTCCAGTGTGCTTGACCGCTCGGCAACGACACGCCGTGTACAAAAATTAAACTTTGGGGGTTGATTTGTTTCCTGAAATTGTTCAAGGAATTTAAATTTCAAATGAAACACATACCTGTTTACAAAAGAAAAAAAGCTGAATTTAATTTTCTGACTGGCACCCCGAACAAAGATATTGACAAGGGGTTTTAGGGAGACCGCCAACATAGGGCTATAGATAGCTCAGTTGCCGGCACGTTAAACCGGAGGTCGTTGGTTCAAATCCCGCTCTAGTCAATGATTTAAAAAATTACCCATTCAGTTTTCCCTTGTGGTTTATAACTTGAATGTTATTTTCCTTACACTTACCTGTTGAAATTGCAAATTGTCACCGCTGGAAAACTCAAATTTCCAACATATTCCACTGATAGGGATGTGGAGGCCTCGTGTTTCAAAAAGCTACTGAATCGATCGACGATCTGCCACGAACAGACACACAAACACGACAGCAGAATGCACAGCCAGGCGAGTTTGACGACGGGTCTCTGGTTGTCGATCACCTTACCGATGCCGTGGAGGGTCGTGGTAGAGGCGAATTCCCGGTCCATGTCCTTCAATTCTCCGCAGCCTTTGGTCTCTTTCATTGTGGCGTTTCTATGTGAACTTGAACGAATATCCCACAAGTACTTTGCTTGCTGAACGAAATCAAAACTACCCGCAAAATAACACGCTCTGGCTTGGGCCTTCTGAAAAATGTCACAAACGCGTTAATAAAGCCGTTAGGTCTTGTTGTTTGATGATCAGAATATATTAAATACTTGATGATCTTTCACCGATGATCTATCACCGTCTTGGTTCTCAAACCACTTGATTGAACTAGTCAGGTAAACATTAAGTATAAGAAGACCATTTTGAAAAAGAGAAATCCGTAGAAATAATTAATTTTTAAAATGAAATGCAACACTCGTTAACTTCTAAAATGTACATGGATGAAGAGGAGCGTATGGAGCCTCAGTTGTGAGCATTGCAAATTCCACCAACTTCTACATGAATCTGGCTTTTTCATCGAAGCTTGTAACACTGAAAGAGCTGGCGGTTTTTCGGTTTCCTGGCAACGGTTGACTATAATTAATTTTCAGCCTGACCACATACAATTTGCTAATTATAGTGCATCAGCCGACGATATACAGGCCCAAGTTACACGCGCAATATTAAATGCTATTATTATTATTATTATTATTATTATCAATAGCATTATTTTACTCGATATTGGCACTGCATAAATAATTTATCAAAACTTTTCTCGTACAAATGCTTCTATACACGAAATAATTATGGTGGCTTGGGATATCGCACATATTTACGATTTTGGGCACAAATATTTACGTAAATATTTACGATTTGGGGCACAAATATTTACGTAAATACGATTTGAGGCTCAAAGTACAAACATTTAAGTAAATATTTACGATTTGGGGCACAAATTGCAAATATTAATTTTACGTTAAAATTTACCATTCCGGGCACAAATTGCAGATATTTACGTAACTATTGATGATTTGGGGCACAATTAGTAAATATTTACGCAACATTTGCCAAGATTAACACAACCCCTAAAATGCATTCTTTGCGCTCTAAATAATTGCGTGAGGATTATCTGCAAATTATACGCTTTTGCAAATTGATCAAGCTGAGGACTCATCATGCGTCAATATCCATTAATATCCAGCCTCCATATTACTTCGCAAACAATATCCTACCGTAGTACTGTAAGTGGTTGTTAGCTATCCACAATCTAGTTACAATCATTTCAACGGCTACTAATGGGGTAAAAAATCATTGCTTTCCGGGGGGAGGGGCGGAGAAGAAGTAAGGGTCAGAGCGAGAAAGTAGTGGTGGGACGGGATTCGGGCGGGATTGAAACGTAATAAACCATGTGACCTTTGTTTACAAAAAGACTGACCTTGTACATTCTAAGGCCTTTCGGGCAGGTATAAGATGGTACATTTGTCATGGGAAATTTAACATGTTGTGTTACAATTTCCACATAAATTCAAGAGCTTTAAACAAAACCAGCTGAACAAGTTTTGGGATGTGCCCCTTTTCTTCAGAAAAAAAATTGATGAAAATCAGACAGTGCAATCTCTATGATGTGTTCTTCCATTGTGCTGTGTACAAATCGTGCCCGCAGGAAGTCCAGCGGCTCTGTGGCTCTTTTGTAAATAAGTGATGTCCCTGGTCACATGATGTGCCTTGCCATCAGACGCCCAGTAGTTACTACAAGGGTATTTCAGCGTATAGCAGACCCTTTGGGTTGAGTTCAGGAGGTTTAGCTTCTTCACCCTAAACCTTTAGTATTATTTTGCTCAGTTTTATTTTTTTCTTCATTTTATGTTAGGATTTATGTATTTTTCGAATGAATATCAGCACATTTCTTTTAGTCTGTTATAGGCCTGCGCTAAACGTCGCATTTTTTGCCGTGTCGAACTCAAATAATTAGAAAATGATGAATTAAATTCGACAAAAGAGCGACGTTTAGCGCAAACTTTTGATTTAAGTTCGACACTGCCGTGTAGCACGGCAAGCTCTGCCGTGCTACACGGCAGTTGCACGACGTGGTGACAAACGTCGCGCTCTTGCCGTGTCGAATCGAATTGAATTCTCAGTCGGGCTATGCTCTTTGGGAATACGCATGCGCAAAACTTTTGAAAAATGTTTTTATCTTTATTTTCTAACAATGTGAACATTCTCCTTGTTAGTACCGTAGCTGAGAGTATTCCGGGATGGAAAAGGAAACAACTTCTGACTGGAACAAACATAATCTGTAGATTTCAGAATTAAACTAAATGATTTTGTTTGACACTCTTTAAAAAGACGGTGAACGCCACTCACCAACGATGGTAATAATAATGACAACATTTAAGTTGGGAAGCAATGTTATAATTTTGTCATTAATATTTGAGTGACACAGCTCGAATTGACATCATTAAACATGACTCTTTAGCAAATTTTTCCCGCGTCGCCATTTTGAATTACTTTAAGTGCGGCAAACTATTTTACTAATTTCGACGTTTGCCACCAATTCGTTTTAATTGCCGCACTTTTGCCGTGCGAAAATCATTTGAGTTCGACACGGCAAAAGTGCGACGTTTAGCGCAGGCCTTATGTGTATCGGACTGACAAATCGTAATCAAATGTTTCTTCCAGCGAATTCCGGCTTCCAACTCGTAACAGGATAAACTGACCATTTAAAGTGTGTACCAAAACTAAGTGCGTCGTTCATTCTCGGCTCATCGTTTTCAGAACCGTCTGCAAGACCTTGAAGGGAAAGTATACCTTTGGTTTTTGGAACCGTTCCGGAACTTTGTCACGGCCGAAATCCTGATCCAGATTGCAGGGGGGGACCAGAAACAGCTTCTGACGAAATATTTACTCACCAAAAGTTTATAGAATGCTTAATGCAAGTCATATTATTGTTTTATGATAGGAAACATTTCCAAATCGTCAATTATGTTAAATCAATTTTTTAATATAATTAAATTGAATTGTTGAAATAAGTAGGTGATAATTGCTAACAAAAATGGGCTTTCTTCTAATTTTGCACCACCCTGTATTTCGCTTCATGACAGCGCATAATGCCTTCATGCAGAAAACTTTCGCACAAACACATGCTCACAAACTACTGATAATGAGACATCATTGTATTTTGTGAGCATTTCTCGGTTTGAAGTTTTGTAGGTTAGCCCTGGGCTAAGTAAAGCGTATCTGCTGAAGTTGTGTAGGCCAGGCTTAAGGAGTACGGGCTTGTTTGTTTTTCGTCGCTCAGAATTCTGGTTCACATTCTTACGGATCTCGCTTCCGATGTTGGTTTGTGAAATCCAAAATGGCGGCGTCCACAGTAGTAAAGCATGTTTTATGAGTATTCATAATTATTAATTTATTGACGCAAAATTGTACTGAAATGTGATTTTAACGACTTTATGTTTTACCCCTTTCTTTTGATTTTGTCAATAGACCCAAAAGGGTCTTTTCATGTCGACCTTGTCATCTTTGTTAGGTCCAATTATAAGTAAAATCAAAGGATTGCGTTAAAACACAAATTTGGATTTAAAGAAGGGAGTATTTTGTATAATGTCTGCGCTGGCAATAAAGCTCGTTCATTGTTCTTTTTTTCACGCACGAATTTCATATTTATTCAGAGATTAAAATCAAGGCGAACTCCCATCTAAAAACAAATTCTGGTAATTTTGTGACAGCCCTTCCGCTACCCCTTCGTCATTATAATAATGTTATGATCCTTAAATAACAAATGTAAATATTAAAACCGATGCAGTTGCGGAAATCCTTCTTCTTTAATAAATCCATCGACCTGCAATTTGAGCCCAAACTATAGCGACAACAAACGTTGATCAAGGAGGAGAAACCCTTCACAAAATTCGGTCAACTCAGGCGTCCGTGAAAGCAAACATAATTAATATTGCTAAACTGCAAGGCCGAAATAATTTGCTAGTAATCCCAAACGATGTGTGTGATAGACACATTAATTGTTCGTGGAGCAAACCCCTTTTATTGATCAACCCCTGACGAAACCACCCAAATTAGTTACAGAGAAAACGAAGAGCGGAAGTCTTAATGGACTTCAATCAAGACAGTGTCCTTGACTTAGTCTACCGCTTCTAATCACGATTATTACTTAAAGGTATAGGGCCAAAATATATATTATCATAAAAACTTACTTGGTAACGAGCAACACAGAGCTGTTGATAATATAAAACATTGTAGGAAACGACTCCCTCTGAAGTAACGTAGTTTTTGAGAAAGAGGTAATTTCTCACTAAAATAATAAAAACATCTTGCAAGAAGTTTTTATTCCTATCTGAAAGCACACAAATTTGTACAGCAAGGGTGTTTTTTCTTTCATCATTTTCTTGCAACTTCGATGACCAATTGAGCCCAAATTTTCACAGGCTTGTTATTTTATGCATATATGTTGGGATACACCAAGTGAGAACACTGGTCTTTGACAATTACCAAACGTGTACGACGCCTTTAAAGGTATAGGGCCATAGATTGGTTTCTGTCAACGTAATGCTGGTTTTTAGGAAGGCCTATCACTGCAAAAACTGAGGTGTTAAAATTGACAACCCGGGTGTTGTCACTTACCAAACAGAGAATCAAAATTAACATCAAATGGGGTTACAATAACACCAATGTAATTGTTTTTGCAGAAATTAGTGTTATTTAAATATCCTATGGTGTAAATTAATTGATTCTTTTTTGTGTGTCTAAATGTGACAACACCCATGGTGTCAATTTAACATCGCAGTTTTTGCAGTGTAGATTTATAAAGAAAGATATAGTAAAAGTCACATGTAAAAGTTCTAGCTGAGAAAACGGCATACAACTGTCACTGTATTTTTACAAGAAGGTCGAATCCATGCATGTTTAGCGATGTGACAGCGGGTACAAACCGCATCTCCGGCCGCAGCATCCGCGAACCGACACAAACCCCCCAGAAATCTGAGAAATGAATGATTCATGCATGTAACTTTCTCAGGCTCAAATTTTTTGGGGTGAAAAATTATCCTATCATATTACTTCGAAGGGAATCCGTCTCAAACAAGTGTTTTATACAGCCTTAGTGCTTAACACCAAGTAAGATTTTATGGTCATTAATTTTTGGAGAAACCAATGTATGACCCTACCTTTTACTCGTCGCTGTTCCCACGAAGTGACCTATGCTGCACAGCAACAAATTCCCTTGTAAAGATCAAATTCTCTGTACAGTGGCTTTGTGAAGGGGGTGGTGTGAGGGGGTTCATGTGCTACCACGGGTGCCGCCTTAAAGGGGCACAATACCTTCGGATTGGGCGGTTTGGGGGTATAACAAGCACTTGTTTTGAAATTAACTAAGTTGGATAGACATTAAAAGTAGAATAAAATGATTCACATAATCCCTTGATTTTTGATTTTTTTTTCTTCATGACAAAACACAGTCCGCTATTTTGTAGAACCAAATTTTTGACCCCACAAAATGGCGGACCGTATGTTCCGCTGAATTGTAATCACTACTCACTAATTACAAAACACGGTGTTTTTGTGCACGAACAACTTTTGAAAAGGATAACTTAGCAGCAATTCTAAACAGCAAAAGAGGAGAATTTTGAAGGGCACTGTGCCCCTTCAAGGGTGCGCAAAATCGACAAAGTTTTAAAACAAACCATAATAATTTTCAGAACCACCAAAAATCAAAAGAGAGGATACGGTTTTACCGCAAACCCAAACCCGTTTCGATTTTTTCCGCATTGTTTCAAATCCTTCTTCGCAATTATCATAATTTGCTAAGGGACAACATTGCTTCCAACAAACTGGATGTATGTCTTTTTGAATTGTTGGTATTGAAAGAATATTAAAATTATAATAATACATGTATTGACAATTACCAAGAGTAATTCACTTGACAACCTTTAAAGGTAGGGTCATACTTTGGTAATGACCCCGAAAAAATGAGTAATTTGTATTGGTAAGCATCCGAGTTATTTTTTCTAAAGTGTCCCCGTTGATGTTTTCGGTGGTGTCCGTTTGTGAATGCTGTAACCAGATAGATACTCAAAGTGTGACCCCGTTTGATCTCGAATTCCGGTTCAAACCGGAAGTTCAAATTTAATATTTAAAAAAAATCTTACTTCTGAACAACTCATTCGATTTTTACAATATATTCATCATTGGGAAAGTACGTAACAACTTCAGAAACGATATACAGAATGTGACCCCAATTTCATCTTCCGGTTCAAACCGGAAGATAAAATTTAATATCTGAAAAAATCAGAACCACACATTGGATTTATATCATCTATACGTCATCAGAAAGGGCTCTAATAATTTAACAAACGCTACAAACTGATGTGACCACATTGGATTTTTATAATCTATACATCATTGGGTAAGTATGCAACAACTTAAGAAACAATACACACAATGTGACCTCATTTGACCTTGACTTCCGGTTAAAACCTGAAGTTGAAAATAAATGTATCAAAAACCACAACTTCAAAACTACACGTTTTGGTTTTTTTTACAATCTATAACATCATTGGGAAAGTATGTAACAACTTAGGAAAAAATACACAAAATGTGACCAAATTTGACCTTGACTTCCAGTTCAAACCGGAAGATGAAATTTATTACTTGAAAAAATCATAAATCGTGTACCGTAAACAATGAATTTTAAAAATCTTTACATCATTAGTCTAACTCCGTAACCAGACTTTTTGTTTATTATTTATACATCATTGTTAAGGTCTTCAAAAAGTCAACAAACGCTTCACAAAGTGTGAACCCATTTGACCTTGACTTCCAGTTCAAACCGAAGGTTGAAATGTTACAATGGAAAAAATCTACCCTGAACCAGACATTGGATTGATAAGGTAAAATGTTGACACGAAGTCATTCACTCATAGTTTGATGACATCACTCACGGACACCTTGTTGTTGTGATGTCACAAAAACCAAATATCTAGTTGTATCTTTATTTATAATTATGAACTATAAATCAGCATCTACCTTTAAAGGAAAGTCATTATTTTCACGGTCTTGCTTTGGACCGATTACTGACTGTTTACCGCATCTGTTTATTTTAAAAATGTTTTCGATCTTCCGAGCGAAGTACGAGAGGATCTCGGCCAAGGTGATAAAACTCGCCCCGAGGAATAGCCCAAGTTGACCGCCAATGTCACCTGTATGAAAGAAACATGACAATTAAGTATAGGGTACCGGGAGATTTAAAAGTGTAGGGTATCTTTGGTAATTACTTAAAAACTTAATGGTCATACAAAATTACTTAGTAAGCACTGCAGCTGTTAATAGTATGAACATTACCTTTCGTTTGTTTACCACCATTGACCACAATTTGGTATGGGCGGCCTTGAGTGTCACAAAATGCAAATTTTAATAAAACATTAAACATGTTTTGGGGTGTTTTTTCAGTGAGGCTGTCCGTACTTTTGCCCAGCTAGGCAAAAGGTCGCGGCTGTAACATTGAAAGATAGATTTTTTATAATGTTTGCTCCATGTATTTTATATACTTAATATATTAACACCAAATGACTTACTTATTAATCCAGATGGCGTGGTAGCTTCTGACTGTACGAATTTCTGGAAATTGATTTCTTCATAATACACATCCAGTAGGACCCAGTTATTCCTACAAACGAACGAGAAGGTAAAATTTCAGTTTCACTTCTTGGTTATATTTTTAATAAAAGAATTTAAACTTCGCTCAAAATGTTGACAACATATTGTAGACGTTGTAATTTTTTGAGAGTTTAAGCTACACGTTGCGTGATATTAATGAAGATCAATGGTATTGACCCTTGCATGACGCGGAACGCACGTCCGCACAATACGCGTCTAAATGTCCGCCATTTTGGGAGTCGATTCCTTTGCGTACATTGATCTCCATTATAGACCTAACGTCACAGCCCGAGTTTTTGCCAACCGAGGTTGGAAAACTATGCAAAGCCATAAATGCAAAGCATAAGCAGATAGCCACAGTTTGTAATAATGTTACACAAATATTCAAAAATAGTGTTGAATTTGTTGGAAACAAAGCAACCAATCATGGCATGTATTTTCGGTTGATTGAAAGTTTACAGAAATGTTGAATTTGGACACAACATTTGTTAACACGATTGAATGTTTTGCTAACATTCGGCCGTCCATGCCAACCAGCGCGGTTTGTTTATCAACAAAAGAAAGGTCTATAATAGACCCATACGCATGCGTATACATACACTTTTGGTTGGCAAACGCCATGGAGTTGTGCACTATGCAGACGCAAGACGCGTGCACGTCACGCCACCATGCAGTTTAATACAAATTTAAATATTTCATGGGAAGGGTCTATTGCAACCTCTTTCCCAGGGGTGATTAATCTTGCGGCGTCATTTTTTCCCAGCATGCCTTGATCGCTCAAAACTCTGTTTTGTGCATGTTTGTATACGATTTCGACACCCAAAATGACACCCAGGATAGGCGCAGTGAGTACGCTGCGCGTTGTGCAATGGGTCTATAGACCGTTGAAGTTTTGCTTTGATATTCCGGTGCAAGCTCAAATATTTACGCTACACGTCGTTTGTTTACCCACGTCGTGGAGAGGGGCACGGACATCAATTTAATAAATGCCCCATCGTCATGAAAGATCAGGTGAAGCCAAGAAGTGCTTTTTGAAATGCAGATTAATAACATTGTTTTCTTAACCGTTTCAGAAAACGTATGTCGTTTAGACGTTGCGAGTGTATAGCTATAGGCGTTAGCCAACACGCACTTTTATGACGACATACGTATGTATCCACGACGTAACGCAGGCGGTACACGTACGCATTAATAAAGAGAAAACGTGTAGCTTTTAAAGTCAGCCATCTTTACGGCAAAGAAGTTTTCTTTTCTTTTTACGCACAGCTATGTAAATACCGCATGCTCTGCGAGGGAGCTTTATCACATCAGTTGCATAATTGATTGGTAGCTGCTTATTCAATTTAGAACGCTCACCGCAGCTCGAAGTCAAAACCCAAGTGTCTCGTAAACATGGCGTCTATCGGGCAGACAATATTACGACGTCGTTGGGAAAAATGGCAATTATAATGTTTAGAGACAGCGACAAAAGTACCGGTACAAAACCAGTATACTAGACACATTATAGCCGATGTTGGAATTAGGTTTATTTATGTTTAGATCATTATTTTAGTGAGGTCATAATGCATTAGTGACTTGTGACAGACGCCAACAATTGTTCATATTGTTTCATAGAAAGTCCGCATTCTTTGATATAAAAGTCTTTGATATAATACTATATAATGTATGGCACATTATTATAATGTTAAGCCAATACTACAATGAAAATGTGTTTTTACGATCTTGTTTTGCCAAGTGTTTTAGCTGTGTTGCTACTCTGCAAAAACTGGGGTGTTAAAATTGACAGAACGGGTTTTGTTACATAGATACCGAAGAGGGATCAAAATTAACATCTTATAGGGTGTTAAAATAACACCAGTGTAATTGGTTTTGCAGAAAGTAGTGCTAATTTAACACCCTATGGTGTAATTTTTTATTCTTGTTGGTATTTATATGTGACAACACCCATGGTGTTAACGTTAACACCCCAGTTTTTGCAGTGTATCATACCGTATGTATTCCTCCGTTAGGGTGGTATTGCCGCCATTAGTGGAATCCAAATCAGGATAGAGATATTGGTATTTGTCGATGAGGCTCGGAGCCACCGCTTGGCTCGGTATGGTCGCAGTGGACAGGCTGGTCGAGAAAGTTGAGTAGTTACACGGGACCGGACAATCGCAGGATTCTATCTCTCCGCTCTTCATTTTCTCTATTAAAAGGCATTGATTTAAAGACGAACATTCAGAATATAACAGTTCTAGTTTTACCCTTCAACTTTGAAATTGTAATGCGCTGTTTACATGTGCGATTTTAGGTGACAATTAAACACAAAACTATTATTAAACAATGAAATACTGACTGATCGCAATATATTTTTAGCTTAACTTGTTCTTACTTTGTATTGTTTAATCGTCTAAACAAACTCTTTTTCTATAAGACAACCTAAAACAAAATTACCGTCGCTCTCATCTCCCACGGTAGATTAAGATTGCAATATATTATGACTAAACCAAAACTAGCGTATAATAATTTTAAAAAGCAACACATACATATGTTGGGAAAACATTAAGCAGGGGAAATCAAGACAAACAGTTGGGGGAAATGCGAATTTGACCCACTTGTTGTGATGAGCAATGATATAAGTATTGTCAACAAACTCACTCAGTACATCCTTGGCACAATCCGTCGTCTGTTGCGGGGAACATTCAAGCTCGTTTCCCGGATGTCTGATTGAAAAACATTGGGGGAAAACCGAAACAAATTGTGAGGGGAAATCATTTATTGAATGACAGGTAAAAAATCTGTTTCATTCGCAAAGGGTCTCTCAACTGCAAATAACTTTAGGTACATGATATGGGCTACATCTCGGCAATCTTTCAGCCCGATTAAGATTTTTTTTTTAACTGACAAGCCTGAGAATGTTTTACCTGACAAGCCTACAGCCACATTCATTCACGACAGCCTCTGCCCTGCACTCGATGTTACACGCTTCCAGCGTGTAGTTGGTGCTATATCTCGTCAGCTTCTTGGAGGCGTTGCATTTCCCATAACGAGGCTCGAGGTTAATAAACTGGAGGGGAAAAAGTTTTATTTCATTTCATGAAAAGACAAACGGTTTCTCGTTGAGAATTCTAGTATGTCATTTCATCGGGATTCATTTCAATTATTCCCGGTGAGATGCAATTAAGTTGACTAAGGGGGAATTATATAGTAAACCATCAAATGAAGAACCAATTGCTTCATGACTTTCAAACCCGCATTCCTTTCTAAGCTTGGGAATTATTGACGCTAGGTGGCAGCAGACTCAGGCAGTGAATCAAATCGTTCACAAATTTTTTCGCTTGCCCAGAATTGCGTAATTTATTTTTACCAATTTACCCGGTATTATGCTGCCCTCAAGTTTCTGAAAGTCTCCAATTGTACAAGTGTTGCAGTCAATATAATCCATGGAAGTTCAAGATCGGGTGTCGTTTTAACAAAGAGCAATTCAGGTTCATCTTACCTTTATCACAATTTAGCGTGTATGCAGCGGGGGGGCAAAGAAATGGCTCGCGGGGGGGGGGGGGAATCCAATATCTGATGTCCAATGTACAAAAACTTTAACTGCAAGAGTGATTGAATTATACATCGACGATAGTGTGGAGACTGTACTTGTCTGGCTATAATGGGCCAACTGCGTGTGCAAAGAACCAAATCAAATCTATTTCAAATCTATTTCATACTCAGTCTCAGTGTGTAGGGAAAACTGAGGGAATAAAAATGCCCCCTCCTCCCCGGTAGCGCCACCACTGCGTGTGAGATTGATTCATTGGCGAACTCACCTTGGCCTGAGATTTTCGTGGTTCGGAAAATCAAGTGTATGCCTATACGTGTGGGAAAGTGGGAGAGTTGTCTCAACGCCGGTAGAGAGACCTGGTCTTCCTAACGGGTCCCAATATGTTCGCTTACCTGTTGTTTTTTAACACCTATGAATGCATGGACCCCCGGAGGCACTGCCAGCCCAGCGGAGTCTACTGCAGCAGGGGTCTGCTGGTCGTGTACTAACACTTTCAGACCCGCCTCAATATTGCCGTTCTGTGTTTCCGTGTATTGACTCTATAAAAGGGAGTAGAAAAAGTGGAAGATATAACAACAGCTTCTTCGATAAGATGTGGCAAGAAATATGACTAGCATAATTGAGATTTTGGGTCAATTTTAGAACAAAAACTGAGTCCTGTGCGCTGAAACATTCCACAAAGTCAACAATAACCAAGATGAAACTATAAACAGAAAGAAAAAGTGGGAGCTAAGAAAATGAAATAAATACCTGTTGTATGTCGATGAGAAGTTTCAGACCATTTCCGCTCCCCGCTTGATTCCCTTTCAAAATTGGATTTGTTGTTCCAGAATTAAACGTCCAGCAATTTCCAAAGGATGTAAATACATGCGAGAAGTTCTTGACATTATGAATGAAACCAAAAAAAAGTAGAAGTTTAGTTGAGTGGTTGGTCTTGTCTCATTGTCGGGTACCTATTTGATCTCAAATCTAAGATCTTGCTACTTTAGTGCCGTTGCCTTGAAGTCTCGGCTCCAACATGCTTTACATTGTCCATCAAAGAACCTGTTCCAATGTGCCTTCCTGCTCCCAAACCTCAATATTTCACATTCTAAGAAGTTGGGGATCGAGCCTTTTCTATCACTGCACCTAAGATGTGGAATCCTCTTCCTCAGGACATGATACAATCTCCTGCAATGGCCATTTTCAAAACTTTGCTCAAATCCTATCCTTTTCAGAGAACTTAATGTGATGCGGCACACTTAGCAACGACCGTTGGATTGGCGCCTTATACATTTAATAATTGATTGATAGATTGATTGATCCCAAATCGGTAAAAAAGTTTAAACGAATGAATAAATCAAGTGACAATTCGATGTTATAGTTTGGAGCGACCCTTGACTTGTATCCTTTCTTTCTTTTTTTCGTTTGCATGTTCGTTTTTTAATGCATCGTCATTGGCGTTTAGAAAAAATTAATGTAACTAATTTGTCTACCTACCGTTGTAATTTCTAATGCAAAAATAAGTTGGTAAACATTTATTTTAAATTGTCACTGTTATTGTTATTATCTTTATTATCATTATGTTGCTGTCATCTTTGTCGCCGTGGTCATCGTGAGCGTCATCATCGTTGTCGTAGTCATGGTCTCGGTTGTGGTGGTCTTCATTGTGTTCGTGGTCGTGGTCATCGTCACCGTCGGGCGTGGTCGTGATGGTCTTCGTCGTGGTCGTGATCGTGGTGTACTTCTTCGTGGTCGTGGTCGTGGTCGTGGTCGTGGTGGTCTACGTCAAGGTCGTAGTCTCGGTTGTGGTCGTGGTAACCATCGCCATCGGGCGTAGTCATGGCGGTCTTCGTCATGGTCATGGTCGTGATCGTGGTGGTAAATTTGTGGTCGTGGTTGTGGTCGTTTGTGTCACAGTCGTGGTCGCGGTTGTCATCGTCGTCTTCGTCGTTGTCGTTGTTCTCTTCATTTTGATAATCCCTACACTTACTGCAGAGGTGCAGGCATCCTCCCTCCCTCGCCACTCACACTCAATAAGTGAATCATTATCCATTGTGAAGCCGGCTCTCAGTGTGAATGCAGTATAGTTGAAAGTGGCGTTGTTACTCGGGGAGACATAACTCAAGTCGTCTTCCATCGCATAGGAGGACTCAAAGTCATAATCATTGGCATCGTTAATGTAATAAATGAATTTCAGATCAGCCACGTTGATTTGATCGAGGCGATACCTGCGAATGGTTAATAGGGAAAACAAGAAAACATTATTATTTGTATTTATTTATTGGCGTTTACTACTTCAAGAAAGTACGCATAGAATTTCAGCTTATGGTTGAAATTTCAAAATAAGCAGAACAGAAATTTAAAGGCACTGAACACGTTTGGAAATTGTCAAAGACCAGTGTTCTCACCTGGTGTTTCCCAACATATGCATAAAATAACAAGCCTGTGGAAATTTGGGCTCAATTGGTCATCGAAGTTGCAAGAAAATGATGAGAGAAAAAACACCCTTGTTGTACAAATTTGTGTACTTTCAGATTAGGAATAAAAACTTCTTGCAAGAAGTTTTTTATTATTTTAGTGAGAAATTACCTCTTTCTCAAAAACTACGTTACTTCAGAGGGAGTCGTCTCCTACAATGTTTTATACTATCAACAGCTCTCTGTTGCTTGTTACCAAGTAAGTTTTTATGCTAATATTTGTTTTGAGTCATTACCAAACGTGTACGATACCTTTAAGTTTTGCAAAAAAGATATTGAAAACGTTTTGGGGGTTTTCAAGTATGTTTTGCAAGCCTCTTTTGGAAGTGTACCGGTTTGTTTGGAAACCCTATTGTTTTTCGGTAGAACATGTTTTGAAGACCTGTTTTTGTTTAGGTGTATGCTTGTCAAACCTTGTTTATTGCAAGTACATTTTTTTTCACAACTTTTTGACAAACCTCGTTATGAAGTTCATTTTAGGGCGTTGTGAGATGTAGATTTCAATATGGTCACAGCAGAGGGCAACCATTTGATTCGTTATTATTTCACTTTAGCGCTTATTTAATTAATTATGACAAATCCTTGCATTACTTCTCGCAAAATACCAATATCATCTTCAGTTCAGTAAACTGCATCTTCACCGAAAATACCAGCTCTTTCGGTGAAACAAAATCACACAAATATCGTAAATGTCGCCAGCTTCATTGAAAGGAAGTTGCACCGAGTTACATAGTTTTGGTTCTTGATGTTTGTTTGATACAGATATATTTTCTCCAGTAATTCGTCTTGTGGTACGTTAACAAAACGAACGTCGACAATCAAGACTATCTGTACATAGGTCAGGGCACACGTCGTGGATGTACTTGAGATGCATTTAGAGTCGTATCAGTCAACGTAGAGAAAGTGTGCCATGTGTTTGGACATAAGATCATTATGCAGTTTTGATTTTTAGGTCTTTTGCAATCTTTGTTTGCAAAACATGTACTGAAAAAGAAAACAAGGTTTGCAAAACGTATATAGTTCCTAAAAACAATGTTTGCTTTATATTTGCACGAATGCAATTGATACTTTCGGTGGCAACGACGCCAAGGAACATTACGTTTTTAAAATGAACGCATAAAACAAAAGTCAGGTCAGCAACATTCAATAGCTTGTTGTTTGTATGAGAGCTAACATTTCAGCATTATAATTAAACGGGCCAACTGTGAACATATGAAGTTAAAAAGAACAATGAATTTATAATCACTTGTATTTGGGTATCCCAACGTGTGACAAGTTAGTCTCGATGTCATGTCCAACCAAAACAGTTGTCTATGTTCTAATGTAAGATTTAAATTCTTATTTCCCTATTTACATTTACATTAACATTATTAATAATAATAACAATAAGTAAGACTTATAAAGCTCATTTTCCAGTGATAAAGTGCGCTGCTATTAAAGAAAGCTACAAAATGGTCAGTGTATGCGGGCGAGAAGAGAACAGATGAGTTTTCAAGTAAGAAAATCTGGAGTGAGTTGATGTTGCGAATGTGATTTGGTAGCGAGTTCCAGCATCGGGGACCAGAAACTGAGAAGGGCCGGTTCCCTGCCCTTTTGTAAGTGCGAGGAATTCTTAGATTGTGGCTGGAGCGGATCGGAGGCCACTCCGGCCGGGCTTCGAGAGACTCTATGTACTGCGGAAGATTTTTTGAGATGGCTTAAGTTGTTCATATTTAGAGCTAAGTGCAGCTTAAACCTTTCTGGTGATTTGGAGATGCAGCAATGAAAAACTCAGTTTTGTCTTTGTTCAGTAGAATTTGTTTAGTGATCAACCAGTTTTGAACATCGGAGATACATTTTGACAACCTAAGAGAGCACATTAGAAGGCGAATGGTCCATTTCAATGTAATGTTATACAAAAGGTGTACTAGACCCGTTTCAGACATGAACAACCCAAACAATAACCCTGCTAGTAGAATCTCCTCGATGCACAAAAAAAACATTTCACAAAAACAAGGCATTTTTGAAGGAGAAAAAAACCCATACCAAATCATTTGACCGTTTGCGCAGAATCTTCAAAACAAAGAGAATTAATTACAATGACAAGTTAGTTTCAGGACATGTTTATTAATACAAAAAACATCGGGTATAGGCTTAGTTCAATCGAAACATTTGGTTTCGCCTCTGAAAAGAACTCTGTGCCTGATGTGACAGGGAAATAATTAGACCTTTACCTGTTGAAATTGCACACAGTCACTGCTGGAAAGTATAGACTGCTTACATACTCCAGAGAAATCTCCGTGTTCGCTTTGAACGTAAAAAAGCTCTTAATTCTATCAGAAATCTGCCAGACACAAACTCCCAAACACCCCAGCATAATACAAATCCAGGCAATCTTGAATACAGTTTTAGTCGCCCCAAACACTCGACTCATACCATGGAGGGTGGTTGACTCGGCGAACTCCCGTTCAAGGCTAGGAGTGGATGGCGTCTCGATGACCATTTTGTTTTTACTGATCAAACTTGTGAAGCTGAGATGGTTGTTCTGTGAAAATGGCTATACTTGTCAACTTCGTATTATCGTTAATTCCTCTTATACACTTGCGTAAAATCCTGTCAATTTTAGAAATTGCACACAACATATTCTGTGAAGGAACCATAGAGTAGGTACTCCAACGGCCTTCCATGACAGCGCACGATAAACAGGGGTAAACAGTTCAGGACAGCATGTACAACAACAATAGGTCAATATTGATTGGTATGTGGGCAGACCATAGACTTGCTCTAGGGAGGGGTGTACAAAGAAATATTCTGGGGATGTGTGCCTTTGATTATACAAGCATGGACTTCGGCACACGGTCAGAGTATATGTTATTTAAAAAAAAAAACATATAAGGCCATTTTGTCTTTTATAAAGTATGGTTACCTTTCTACATATATATTTGTTTTCAAGGACAAATCTGTGATGGCCCTTCAGCCAAATAGCTGTCTCATGATACTGTGACTGTGTGTCCCAAATTCCATTATTGTATTATCAAAGGCTAAACCCCATCACCTGTTGTAGGCCTACGTCTACCAAAGCTCACATATCCTTTATGTGTGTCCTTGCTGGCTATAAGACCATGGAGGTATAGATAAGACACACAGCAAGGACACAGTTGCGTCACAAAGGAGAAAAAAAGAAGGGACTTGCAGTGGATCATCTGAACATGTTCCAATAATCACCCAGACTACAAGGTTGTCTATTCACTTCGGTAAAAATCTCGACATCTTCGGAGAAAATTGTGCCAAGATCCAGTTTTAAAACTGTTGACTTGCAAAGCACAGTGAAACGTTTAAAAGGAAATGTGTAATAACTTAAGGTTTTAGGCCTATTGGGTTCCACAGTTTATAAAACGGTTCCGAAGTTTACTATAAGCAAAGCAAGGCCCAATTCCATGGTGCTGCTTACCACGGAATACTGCGCTTATTGAAGTGCAGAAATCTGTCGATCTGTAAAGCGCATCATATTCCGTGAAGCAGCTATAAAATTAAAGAATGTTCCCCACCCCCTACTCTTCCCTCTATCCCCGCCCCTATTTTCCCCCTTCTTCGTTGTTAATCCCTTGCTTTGTCCGTGTGCTTTCTGCCCCGCTGTCTTTTCTTTCCACTTAACTGCTTCTACGCCAGTCCACTTGTTTGTGTGTTGCTATTTTGTGCATCATCCCCCATAGGTCCTTTTGCTAATTGGTGTTCTCGAGGATCCGTGTTGGCTAATGATTTTCACAAGAGAGGGCGCAAGTTAACGCAATGTCGCCCCCAAGAGTCGACAAAGTCGAGGTTTACTTTCTTCACCTTAGTAACGAAACCAAATCACTGTAGTATGAATACGCTGCTACAATAATATTGTTTAAAAACATAAATTCTAAAAGTTTATGATGCGATTTTTTTGAGGGGTTAACTTGCTTTATTATTATTATTATTATTCATGAAAAACCCTTGTTTTTAACATGTACTGTTGAATATCTATAAATATATATCCTCATTGCCTTGGGATTTACTTTCTCAAGTAGTGGCGTTACATTCTAAACTAAAGCTGTTGTGCGGCACGTGTACACACACTCGACAGAACAACTTGTGGTTGTGCACTTATAGCCTATATGCTACTCATTTTATTCCATTGAAAGTGGAATAATAGGCCTAGTAATAAAATGGCAGAATGGAAGTATGATTTGGCTCTTGTCAATACTTTAACCGATAAGAAGATTAGAGAACAGACATGGTAAGTCATGTGAAGTAATTATATGTTTGTGTTTTGTAGCGTTATTGTTAATAATGTTATGATAATTGTCGCAATTGTTGGAAAGCATGGTAAGCTAATGTTTGGTTTGAAAAATTGAATAAAAAAGATATTGACAAAAGGGTCGCACTAAATACCGACAACAAACGACGCCTGACGACAACTAACGACAACAAATTTTAAAGGCCCTTTACAACAACGTTTGAGCATAAATAAACGGTCGCACTAAACACCGACAACAAACGACGCCTGACGACAACTAACGACAACAAATTTGTAAGGCCCTTTAAAACAACGTTTGAGCATAAATAAACCATTACGTATACGTAGGAGAGTCACATGTATCTATATAACCTTCATTCTTTTGAAAAAATTGTATTTTTAACTGTTAAAAAAAGGTTTTTTTTACCCTGAAGTAGTAACTTCGCCGTGTTGTCTTTCGACCGTACTTGAACGATACCATTATGCAATAGGTAAGTTCTTTGGGGATAGTTGCTTATGTACTGCTTAGTTGTTTATGTACTGCTGTTTTTTATGAATTTTTTTTAAAGTTCTTTTAATATTTGAAAGACTAGATATTAAGTGGCTGTCATAAATAATCTATACTATTAGGTCATGTTGATACAAATGGAAATGTTCTTCCAAAATAATACGATCACAAATACAAAACTATGACTTACAATAGAGTCATAACAATTAGCTTATTTGTTTAATATTAAATTCAACTGCCGTTGAAATTGTAGAACTGATGCCAACTGATGATGTCAACACACGAACAGGTCGCTCGCTACCATCATGGAGGAAGGAAATACATGTATTTCCTTCCTCCATGCCATGCAGCTACCATGATAATTTTGCAAAGGCTACTTGTGGTTTTCGACCCCTGCAGTACAATGGTATCACCCAGGCACGTTCCAAAGTCAACATGGCGGACACTACTGGTTGTTACTACTTCGGGGTAAAAAAAACCTTTTTTTACAGTTAAAAATAAAAACAAATCAACAGAATGAAGGTTATATAGATTCATATGACTCTCCTACGTATACGTAATGGTTTATTTATGCTCAAACGTTGTTGTAAAGGGCCTTTAAAATTTGTTGTCGTTAGTTGTCGTCAGGCGTCGTTTGTTGTCGGTATTTAGTGCGACCCTAAATAAACCATTACGTATACGTAGGAGAGTCATACGATGTCGGTCACTTCGTACCCAAGTCACTTCGTACCCGAGTCACTTCGTACCCAAAATATCATACCCAGGTCACTTCGTACCCAAGTCACTTCGTACCCAAGTCACTTCGTACCTCAATTGTCTGAGTCATGTGGCCGGCCCGCCGCGGCCGGCAGTCGAACTGGACAAAAGACCTCTCCGAGTTCAATGTGAGTCCGGTTTAAAATTTGGGGGGTAGGGGAAGGGAGGTGGTCTAGGGTGATGGTTTTTGTTAAAGAAATGTGGAAATATAATCGTTGAAATGCCCCGATGATGGCCGGGAAACGCAAAACTCAAATTTTCAGGGTGATGCTGACGCGCGGGGATGCGTGGAGTTCCGGTTATATTTTATGCAAAATTATAACATCGTACTCATAAACACATCGCTCTCGCTGCACTATTTTTTTCTTTTCTATGAATCTTTTCTGATCATAATATAAAAATTAAACCCGATCCAATAAATTTGTTAGAAAAACCAAAGCAAAAAACCGACAGGCACTTTACTCGGAGGTTGGTTTTAACAATCATACCCAAGTCACGTCATATGCGTATGACTTGACTTGGGTACGAAGTGACTTGGGTACGAAGTGACTTGGGTACGAAGTGACTTGGGTACAAAGTGACCGACATTCGAGTCATATGTATCTATTACTAGCCCAGGTTGGACTATTCCGTTGCATACAACGGGACGGAGTCCAGGGTAAAGGTCCTCAGGCATTGCGACAAAATTTATAACCATTTGTTATCATATTTTTACCTTTTTGAGGAAGCTGAAACGTGACTCACATGTTCCTTGTGTCCTGAACCTTACGCCTGCTTTATTCAGAATTGCCAATTTTATCCTTGGATGACGTTATTGTGAAAATAAAATGGAAATTGACGCATTCGTTGCGACAACCTCAACTGACATGGAACCAAGTCCACAAAAGAGGGCGCTGTCTAACCCGTAACACTTCTGGGCGGCAACACAACGGAGTCACAGCGCCAGTGCACAACTTGGACTTATTTTCGGAAATAATGTCATTCATGGATGTATTTGATAGGTTTTGAACTCAGCTAAAGTGTAATTAAAGGCACCAAGAATAAGTGAATGGAGTTTCAGCTTCTCAAATTAGGTAAAAATATTTTTAAATGTTACTCAAAATTGTGTTCGCATTGTAAAGGATCTTTATACCCAGGACGTCAGTGCAGTGGCACTGACTGACGTCCTACCAGGGCTAATGTATCTATATAACCTTCATTCTGTTGAAGAAAAAAAAATTTAACTGTAAAAAAAGGGTTTTTTTACCCCGAAGTAGTAACAACCAGTAGTGTCCGCCATGTTGACTTTGGAACGTGCCTGGGCGATACCATTGTACTGCAGGGGTCGAAAATTATCATGGTAGCGAGCAACCTGTTCGTGTGTTGACATCATCAGTTGGCATCAGTTCTACAATTTCAATGGCAGTTGAATTTAATATTAAACGAATAAGCTCATTGTTATGACTCTATTATAAGTCATAGTTTTGTGTTTGTGATCGTATTATTTTGGAAGAACATTTCCATTTGTATCAACATGACCTTATAGTATTAGATTATTTATGACAGCCACTTAATATCTAGTCTTTCAAATGTTAAAAGAACTTTTAAAAAAATTCATAAAAAACAGCAGTACATAAACAACTATGCAGTACATAAGCAACTATGCCCAAAGAACTTACCTATTGCATAATGGTATCGTCCAAGTACGGTTAAAAGACAACACGGCGAAGTTACTACTTCAGGGTAAAAAAAACCTTTTTTTAACAGTTAAAAATACAATTTTTTCAACAGAATGAAGGTTATATAGATACATATGGCCCTCCTACACATATGTAATGGTTTATTTACGCTCAAACGTTGTTTTAAAGGGCCTTAAAAATTTGTTGTCGTTAGTTGTCGTCAGGCGTCGTTTGTTGTCGGTATTTAGTGCGACCGTCATGCTTATAATAATGCGCCAACAACATTAAGGGCTACACAGTATAGTACTATACTAACTAGCTCAGTTTGTAGAGCGCCAGCAGGTCGTTGGTCAATTTGTCTTTGTTCAACCCCAAATTATTTTAATTTTTGTATGAAAATTTTGTCGCCACTACTGCACTGCCAGTGCTAGTATTTTTGTTGAAAATTAAGATTATTTAACTTACTAAACAAAGTAAAAAGGCTACTTAGTTTTAGTGATTTTTTCAGTCGGAATGTTAAATCATATGAATCTGAATAGTTGGCAAATTATCCTAACAATTTTCTCCAAGCTCTGTGTAATTTTATGAAGAATCTCCTACAATTGAAAACTAGCTGACAATCACTTGTTTTCATCGGCGCCATAATGTTTACTGATCATGCGCGCTGTCACTGTCAGAGCTTTGTGAGTGACTTGTTATCTAGTCCCTGTTCTATATTACTGAATATTAGTCTTTAGTCAAGGCGTTCGCAGCAAACAGAATGCTGTATTTTATCACACACAGTGCCACCACTGCGGATTACAAACCAGCACTCGACAACAAGCAGCGAGAAGTAAAACAGCGCACTGCAGCGATACGAAAAAAACTAGACGGGAAATGGGACTAATGCCGCTGTTTCAGCGAAACGAATCAGCGCTCACACTCACAGTGACAGTGACAGCATGCATGATCAGTAAACATCATATTGCAGACGAAAAAAAGTGATTGTCAGCTAGTTTTTATGATCATGCGACACTTCATGTGACATTGTTTCTGTCCGATGTCACAGTCACACGTACAGTTCAATGTACTTCATATGCAACGTCACTCGATCATGCTGACCTTGCAAACGTTGCTTTGGGTGCAACCCACAATGTTGGACTAGCACTTGCACAGAAAAAGAGCTTGCGTTTCTATGAATGGGAATAGATCAGAGATGCTGATGACGTTGATTGGACAAGTATGGTGACATCGAAAGTTGAAATTGGAAAGAAAACACTTGGGTAACAATTATTTTTAAAGGAACTGCAATGTGCAAGAATCTTGTCTCCAAAAGTTAAGGTTCTCTTTTATGCTTGCTATAAGCAGACATGAAAGTTCCTGACAAAACTAAACAGTAAATGTTATTCTGACTTGTTTGTTTGGGGGTTTTTTGTTTAGATGATTTTCCCAACAAGGGAAATCGGCAAAGCTCCCACAAAGGGACGTAAATGCCAAGCTGGCAACAGCCAAACTTTTCATAATATATAAACATTGGTTTAAAGACTCTGGACATTATTGGTAATTGTCAAAGACCAGTCTTCTCACTTGGTGTATCTCAACATATGCATAAAATAACAAACCTGTGAAAATTTGAGCTCAATTGGTCGTTGAAGTTGCGAGATAATAATGAAAGAAAAAACACCCTTGTCACACGAAGTTGTGTGCTTTCAGATGCTTGATTTCGAGAGCTCAAAATCTAATTCTGAGTTCTCGAAATCAAATTTGTGGAAAATTATTTCTTTCTTGAAAACTACGTTACTTCAGAGGGAGCCATTTCTCACAATGTTTTATACTATCAACAGCTCCCCATTACTCGTTACCAAGTAAGGTTTTATGCTAATTATTATTTTGAGTAATTACTAATAGTGTCCAGTGCCTTTAAGCATAACATCTATGATTATGAATTGCACAAATCAATAAATTGTGATTCAGTAACTAGACGACAATACTTATTCTAACCATTGTGAAATCAGCGGTAAGCTTGGTAGGATTCAAACCCACAACCTTGTGATTGAAAGTCCTGCAGTCTAACCACTTGACCATGTTGACTAACTATTACTGATAGTGATCTTTTTCCCCAATGACTCAAGGTACAAGGAAAGATTAAAAACTAAATTCATCAAAGGCAAGAAGCGGGGAGATGTTTCTAAGACTCTTCAAGGTGGGCAATGGTCGTTCCTTCTCCACGGTCTGGATGACTTTAGAGATGGGCTTCCTCCAGAGGTAGATGGCTCAATTGTAGTCAAGGTGCGTAAGATTCCCTTGAAAGGATGACAAACAAAATTTATTTATCATATAAATTGACAATTTCCATACTTCATTTCAGACATTTTTCTTTACTAATTACCAAAAATGAGCCAAAATGATCACTGAAGGTGCTGTGTAGTTTTTAGTCAGTTTAAAAAGGTGAACTCATAAATATCACAGAAATGCATATTTCAAAATTGCCTCAAGCTAATCAAACAAAAAACTTTGACTTTCTCGTCACAACTATGTGTAGCATCAATAGACCAACTTAATGTAGCAACACATAGGCCTATCTCTGTAGCTTTGCTAACAGTAAGTAGTGTTTATGAATAGAATTGTTGCTAATGGGTTGCTTAGTAAGCAGATATTGTCTGCTCAGGGCCCAATTTCATAGAGCTACTTAAAGGCACTGAACACGTTTGGAAATTGTCAAAGACCAGTATTCTCACTTGGTGTATCCCAACATATGCATAAAATAACAAGCCTGTGAAAATTTGGGCTCAATTGGTCATCGAAGTTGCAAGAAAATGATGAAAGAAAAAACACCCTTGTTGTACAAATTTGTGTGCTTTCAGATAGGAATAAAAACTTCTTGTAAGAAGTTTTTATTATTTGAGTGAGAAATTACCTCTTTCTCAAAAACTACGTTACTTTAGAGGGAGTCATTTCCTACAATGTTTTATACTATCAACAGCTCTCCGTTGCTTGTTACCAAGTCAGTTTTTATGCTAATATTTGTTTTGAGTCATTACCAAACGTGTACGATACCTTTAAGCAGGAAATATTGCTTAACCATTTTCTGCTTAGAAAAAATAAACAGGATACCATTACCAGTCACAGATTGTACATGTGACAGGGTATTTTGGCCGGTAACCTTATTCTGGTAAGCATAACTTTATTGTGCTTAGCTACTTTTTGTGCTTAAGCAGCTCTATGAAATTGGGCCCTGATGTTTAATAAAATTTGCCCATCCTGACCCCAATTTCTGCACTTACAGTCACCATTCTCAGCTTATAGTCTTAGGACCAATATCTGCGCAAGCTGTGTAAGCGAAAAGTTCTCAATATTGAAGCACACAAACAAAAAGTTGTGCTAATCTGTGGAATATATATTTCCAGTGCACAGGATTAAGAAAACATTGAGTAACTAGAGCGTCATTAAAAAATACATCATTTTAGGAAAAAGTTGAAAACACCAAAGGAGTTAACATGTCTAACAGATATTTCATTTTTGAGAGAGCAAGGCCACTTTCATTTTGCAAAGGGTACTTCCATTGGAAAATCTTAAAGTACTAAACTTTTGAAGGGGCACCAACAAGGGCAATGGAAGGCATGGCCACCTTGGCTTTTGTGTTATTCCAGGCCTTGTTGAGTTTGACACGCAATCATAATAGATTTTCCCTTCTATAACATCTTCAGGGCAGCAAGAAAATTGAGCCGAACATCAAGGGAGACACCGAGTTGAAGTACCCTGAGCCGAGGTCTGTCAACCGTCACCGCTTTACGGAGGAGGAAGTGGCTTACCTCCGTACTTTACCCTTACAGCAGCAACGGAGGGACCACATCAATGAGATGGAGTATGGTCTACTGCAACACCCTCTTGCTCTGTATCCACACCTGGAGGAGAGTATGCCACCTGATGTAAGTCCTAGTTCAAGATGCCTTTTCTTCAGATTCAGATTCTTCGTTTTCAGTCCTGCTACAAAACGGTGTTCATTTGGAGGCAGGATGAGAATAGGCTTCTGGAAGCCTTGGTTCTCTGCAGTTTTCTAGTCTTTATCAGGCATGTGGTTTCTCAGAATTTT
>CM037457.1:8729720-8754720 GCA_021014325.1 Plazaster borealis | reverse complement strand
CCTGACATCAGCGCAAATTTATTATTTAATTCAGTTTTCTATACATTTAATAAAGAGCTCTACCTTTTGCAAGAAGGTCAATTTCTGGCAAAAGTTTGTGTTTCTTTTCTTTTACACCATAATGTCACTTCCCAACACTATAGTCACATTAAGTGATGTTTTAAGCTTTGCATGGTGTGGAAATAAGAGGTAACTATAAGTAGTAAACTTGCAGGTACAACCATGTGTAAAATCTGTTTTGGGAGGAGTGTTGGCTCCGAAGAGCCTGTGGTCTCGATGTTTGGAACAATACACTCTGCCCATCACCATGGGAGGTAAAACTCTTGTTTTGCTGGCCAGGCTCCCTACAGGGTTGACAACCCAAGCTTACATCTGAAGGGACTGTGAAGTGGGTAACCCTGTTTCAGTCCTAGGAGTAAGTGGCTTCAGACCCCTGGTTATATTTGGCTTGGGTTGACAGCCCAAATCATCTTATTTTGTTGTCACGTTGTATATAAATCTAGCCTTGAAAAGGACAGATCTTACGTTGTGACCTTAGCACAAAATGACTACGATTTAAGAATGGGGGACTTTTGGGACGCTAGGTGGCAGCAGTTTACCAGGTAAATCCATTGTTCTCGGTAATGTGCGCATGCTCGGAACTACGTAAACAATGGAAATTTTTCTGGTAAGTCTGCTGCCACCTAGCGTTCCAAAGTCTTTCATTGTGATTTTTTTTACTTATACCTTTAACATTGTTTGCATTCTTTGTGGAGATGTTCACCCAAATCCTGGACCAGCTCAAAACAAATTCATTGCTCACATCATAAAGGCTCCCTTTATCAATCAATAATTTTCAGAAATTAGCAGCAGTTTTTCTAAAAACAATTCTAGTCGATGAATTGCTCTGTAGCTTTCATTCCAGGCGGCTTAATCAGCGACATAAAAAGTAAGCCTGGGCAGTTTTAAACAAAAATTTAAACCACAAAAATTAGTCGGATTTTAATTCAGAATTTTTTGTAAATTAAACAATCTTTACTGGCCTTTATATCCACAATGAAAGTAGAGTTTTACTTACCGTACTAATCATCCACACAGTCTGTATCATTCAATCCCCCCAGAACTAGAGATGAAAACACAATGTTGGATTTCTTCATAGTTATTTGACTCTCCTTCAATCAAGCTTTTAAAGTCTTAGGAAATTTCATCCATGTAAAGAAACCCTCGGATAATCTTGTGACTCTTTGTATGAAGGATTATTGGAGACGGTAATATATCAATGTAAAAATAGTTGTACTTTTCATCCAGAGCGTTGACAGAAAAGAAGATGAGAATGCTGAGATTTATTACAAGGTCAGACAAGAAATCTTCAAACCATTCATTTTGCACATGTAACCTTTTTGATTATAACATTTTGTATCATCCCATCTCCCATTGCTCAGGATAAAAGCACAATTTTCGTTCCCACCTGCGTTGTTTGGCTCTTTGTTATCCCAGCTGGTAAACTGAGATGATGTTCCATCAGTCCAAGTATAAAGACCCTCTGATTGTTGATCAGTGAAGCCAATCCAAAATCTACCCCCTCCAACATCCTCGACGTAGTCAATAATGAAGTTTTGTTCTTGTTGATTTTCCACTGATGCCAGATGAGCAGATCTCATTGGCTTTGATAAACTCATGCAGTGTGTTTCAGCTTCATTGAATGTTTTAGCCTCTCTGACATAAAGATAGCAGTGATCTTTAAAAGCCAACCAGGCTGGTGGACATCTTGTTTGCAATTTTGTTCCTGACAAACAATGAAAATTGAAGGTTCCCACCAGGCAAAATACTACCATATGTAGTAACATTGTGGAAATGTTTTCAAAGTCAATGGCTTATATACTTCATTCCTTCTCCGAGTTATTCATAAAGTCATACATATATCGATTAAACATCAACCTGGTAGCTCTAGTGAACGGTCATTGAAAAATCGTCTCTTCCAAACTATTATAGAACTCTGTCAAGGATGAATGAATCTCTCCAATAGAAGAAATGGTAAAAGAAGTAAACCATAAACAAGATGAAAACCAATCTATCGGAAACCTTCCCCAGGTAGTTTCCTCCACTAAAATAAAGACTATTCTCAAGACATTCAATCTTTGCTGGTGTGGAGATCCTTTGTAGAATGACAAGCTGCAGTCGTTGTAATCATAGAAGAGTCTGCCAAATAGTGTTAGCCTTGATGTTATATTTATCCTATGGTGATTGGTCCCTAATACCATGGAAACTAAACTGCCATTTCATTGAAAATTAATGCTTGGCTCACAATGTGGTGTGTCAGGCAGATTTAATCAGTTTGTTTGTGCTCCTTTTCAAGCGTTCACTCAGTCATTGATTTTTCCATCAAAAACTGCCACTCTGTGTCATTTTTGGTACACAACTGAAAAGATGAGCAATGCTTTGACTTCTTTAAAGAATATAGGAAGACAACATAATTCTACATCACACTGATATAAACTATTCCATTTTTATTGAAGAAAAAGCCTTTACTTTTTAGGATATTAAATGCTGTTTTAGCAGGAATTTATGACCATTTTGTTTGTAAAACAAGGTTTTCAGCGAATCGAGTCTCTTCAACTGAACTCACCGCTAATACAAACTGCTCTACCGTGTGACTTAAAATAAAAACTTGTTGTTAGGGAAGGTTGTGTTTAACTAGTTAATTAAAACAGAGCAGTAGTCCTATCAACAAAATCTAAACAATAAGAACTTGGTTTTACCATATACACTGATGTGTGATAAGCACTGTACACTCAGTGCTGTCCAAATTTCTGTAGAAAAATTTCCACTGCAGGCACACCTACTCGGTTAGGATTAGAACCCATGAACCCTGTAAATTATTATTCTTTATCCCCAATGCATTTATTACATCTCTATCAACCATCTACCTTACCAGTCTCATCAGGATATATGACCAGGCCTTCACTCTGATTAAGACAGTACACTCCTGACGGTTTTAAAGGTGCATTCTGCTGCAGGTGAGCATGAGTTTTACACACATGTCCCGCGCCTTTGACACTGTCTCTCTATTCAAACCCATTTCATACAGTCACTGGAAGTTTTCAAGAACATCTGAACATTTTCTTACTCAATGGTTGATTGCTAAGGACCAACTTTTTTTGCCCATTATTTGTGCCTTTATTTATTTGCTTCACTTAAGGTACTGTTTTCTTGTAAAGTGCTGTTAAGTGTTGTTAATTTGTTTGTGGTAATGTTGCCAATTACAGGATTGGAACTTGCCTCTAGTTAACAGGCATGCTCGGTTTTCTAGCGGTGAAGATATCTGCTCTAGAATGAGGGGCTGCCCTTGGATTTGTTTCCACAGGACTGGGGAAAGTACTGAGTATCCAGCGCTTATCACATATCTACTCTAGCTGTGTGTGGTATAACCAAACTATTATTCTATATCCCGATGTGATCATTACATCTATTAAATTATAAACAGCTAAAAGCAAGTAAATACTTGTTAAAGTACGTACCAGTTAGAAAATGTACATATTATGTATTTAGCACAACCCAAACAGATTAAGTACCCACAGATTAATGATAAGGATTAAAATGAGTTACCTTTAGTAGTTGAAGATGGTTATGTACCCACAATGAAGACCATTTTATTGTGAGTCTTATTTAGTAAGACACTTTTACTTCATGCATTTTGCATCTATAACTGTACAGATGAACCTTTGCGGTATCATCCCTAAACCCTGATTTAGATTAGATACTGTGCAGTGTTGCCGGCCTCTGCTATTGTTTGGTTCTTCGTTAGCCCAGAGGGTGAAGTTATTAGAAGATCCATCAGTCCATTTCTACTTGTTGATGGTTGGAAAAACTGCTAACGTATCGGTAGATGAGTGGTACCATTTATTGTGATTTCTGTCAAATACAAACTTGACTTTTTATTTATAATACTCTATATGTTATATTCTTTATTCCGATGCAAAACTAACATCTATTAAATCCTTGCGGTACCGGCTGTTGACACATAGGATTCTAGCCAACGGGATAGCTCAGTGGTCCAGTGGTAAGACATCTGCTCTAGCAATGCAAAGGTCGTGGGTTCGAAACCCACCAGAGTGATTTGCCTGTGGGTTTTTTCACAGAACTCGGGAAAGTACTGAGTATACAGTGCTTAATATACATCGCTGTAAGGGTAAAAACAAACTATACTCTACATGTTGTTTACTTCAGTCATCAATATTGATCGAGAACAATGTTAATGCTGGCCTTTATATCAACAATAGAAGTAGAGTTTTACTTACCGTACTAATCCTCCCCACAGTCTATATCATCCAATCCCCCCAGAACTAGAGATGAAAACACAATGTTGGATTCCTTCATAGTTACTTGACTCTCCTTCAATCAAGCTTTTAAAGTCTGTGGAAGTTCCATCCATCAATGTAAAGAAACCCTCGGATAATTCTTGGTACTCTTTGTATGAAGGATTATTGGAGATGGTAATATATCAATGTAAAAATAGTTGTACTTTTCATCTAGAGCGTTGACAGAAAAGAAGATGAAGATGCTGAGACTTATTACTAAGTCAGACAAGATCTCTTGAAACCCTTCATTTTACACATGTAACCTTTTTGAACATCACATTTGTTGTCATCCCATCCTCCATTGATATTGATATAAGCACAATTTTGGGACCCACCCCAGTTGTCTGGCTGTCTGATATCCCAGTTGGTAAACAGTGATGATGTTCCATCAATCCAAGTGTAAAGACCCTCTGATTGTTGATCAGTGAAGCCAATCCAAAATATACTCTCGCCAGCATCCTTGCCGTAATCAAGCATGAAGTTTTGTTCTTGTTGATTTTCCACTGATGCCAGATGAGCAGATCTCCTTGGCTTTGATAAACTCATGCAGTGTGTTTCAGCTTCACTGAATGTTTTAGCCTCTCTGACATAAAGATAGCAGTGTTCTTCAAAAGCCAACCAGGCTGGTGGACGTCTTGTTTGCAATTTTGTTCCTGACAAACAATGAAAATTGAAGGTTCCCACCAGGCAAAATACTACCATATGTAGTAACATTGTGGAAATCTTTTCAAAGTCAAGGGCTTCTATACTTCATTCCTTCTCCGAGTTATTCATAAAGTCATACATATATCGATTAAACATCAACCTGGTAGCTTTAGAGAATGTCATTGTCAAATTGTCTCTTCCAAACTATTATAGAACTCTGTCAAGGATGAATGAATCTCTCCAACAGAAATGGTCAAAGAAGTAAACCATAAACAAGATGAAAACCGATCTATGAGAAACCTTCTCCTGGTAGTTTCCTCCACTAAAATGAGTATTCTCAAGAAACTCAATCTTTACTGGTGTGGAGATCCTTTGTAGAATGACAAGCTGCAGTCGTTGTAATCATTATAGAGTCTGCTGAATACTGTTAGCCTTGATGTTATATTTCTCCTATGGTGATTGGTCCCTAATACCATGGAAACTAAACTGCCATCTAATTGAAATTACCCTTTGGCTCACAATTGCAAGAAACCTATGGGTTGTATTACTTCCACTTGATCAAGTCCACAAGATCTTTATTAATTTTATCAAGTAATAAACCACAACGACAAAAAAACCCCTCTTTTTAAGAGACAATGCACAGGTTTGCGCTGGATAATAGACTGCAAGTCTCGCCCATTATTTGAACTTCTGGGACCATTGTGATCCAAACCACAATAGAGTTTTACGTGGGCGGGATTTTGTTTTGTGAATTATTTTAGTTTAACATAGTTTATGACTATGAAAATTATATATGTTGTTGGCAATGTAATACTAAGTGATTAACAATATGAAAGTAAAATCAATTCAACAAAATAACAAAGAAAACCTGAGAATAAGACTTGACCTGTGTTTCCCGTTACTTGTAAAAAAAATGAGAATGTTGCCTAACTGACAGTCATGTTGTCATTAAACCTATGTAATAGACGCACACATTCGGGCGTGATTGGCACATCGGGTTTCTAATAAATAAGCATCCTCGTCCCAAGTTTTAATTTTGTTTCAATGTTAATTTAAATTATTTGTATTATATGTAACCCTAGGTTCGCCTTTCAAAGTAGCGGGAACCGAAAATAATGAACAATTCCCTTTTGAAATAAAAACACAAAGTTAGAGAATTCGAGATTTGATGCACAAAAAACATAAAGTCTGATTTATTTAAACAATAAATCACCAATCAAAAGAAATGCAAAATATAAACTATACAATAAACAGGATCCTGAATCTAAATAATACAAAAATGAGCTCAATGGAAAAAAGCGCCAAATAAAAATATATCAGAACGCGTAGTCCGAATCCGTTCCTTTAGTGGACACGCTTCATCATGTAGAACTGGTAGGCAACATCATCTTCACGCCAGACATCAAAGAAGGTGACTTCATCATCACGCCAAAGATAGATAAAAAATATAAACCTGATACTTGCGGAATTGCAGCATCGGTCTCAGACGTACTGGATGGGTGATCTGGGCATCTGGATCATGGCCTCAGAACAACATCAAAACACCAGTCTAGGTGGTTGTCCACTATCCAGTCGTCTGAGCCTAAAATAGAGAGCCAACATTCATATAAAAGTTGAAGTTGTCTTCAAAGTTGCAGATAAAAAGAATGCTTGAAGAAATTGATGTGACAAGCACTTGAAGAAAGGAGAGTCGCAGAGACATGTGCAGAGACACATCCAACTGGAACGATGGCAAATGGTGGAGTGCTTGGTCTGACCAGAATTTTGGGCCAAGCCAGCACTCCGACCATGCCTCAGCTAAGGTCAGCTGTTCATTCTCATTGGACAGTTTGAAAAATAACACTCATGGCTCTAAAGTTGATTGGTCCAGTTGAAACAGAGGGAGTGAAGGAAAGTATAAACCTTTACGACTTCACAGCTTGGGGTTGTGGTCATGGATTAAGGAAAAGGTAGGCAGGAAGGCTTTTGTGGGTCTAGACTGACAAGTTTTGTTCGTGTTGATTTTCCACTGATACCAGATGAGCAGATCTCATTGGCTTTGATAAACTCATGCAGTGTGTTTCAGCTTCATTGAATGTTTTAGCCTCTCTGACACAAAGATAGCAGTGATCTTCAAAAGCCAACCAGGCTGGTGGACATCTTGTTTGCAATTTTGTTCCTGACAAACAATGAAAATTGAAGGTTCCCACCAGGCAAAATACTATCATATATACGTGTAGCAACATTGTCAAAATGTTTTCAAAGTCAATGGCAAAATTGTCATTGACAAATTGTCTCTTCCAAATTATTATAGAACTCTGTCAAGGATGAATGAATCTCTCCAATAGAAGAAATGGTAAAAGAAGTAAACCATAAACAAGATGAAAACCAATCTATCGGAAACCTTCCCCAGGTAGTTTCCTCCACTAAAATGAGTATTCTCAAGACATTCAATCTTTACTGGTGTGGAGATCCTTTGTAGAATGACAAGCTGCAGTCGTTGTAATCATTATAGAGTCTGCTGAATAGTGTTAGCCTTGATGTTATATTTCTCCTATAGTGATTAATACCATGGAAACTAAACTGCTATTTCATTAAAAATTACTACTTGGCCCACAATGTGGTGTGTCAGGCAGAATTAATCAGCTTGTTTGTGTTCCATTTTAAGCGTCCAAGCAGTCATTGATTTTTCCATCAAAAACTGCCACTCAGTGTCATTTTTGGTACACAACTGAAAAGACGAGCAACGCTTTGACTTCTCAAAAGAATATAAGAAAGACAACATATTTCTACAACATACTGATATAAAATATTGAATTTTGTTAAAGAAAAAGCCTGTACTTTTTTTGCATGCTGGGAAGGCAGAGTAAGCCTATGTATAATGACAATTTCTGTCCGTCCGTCTCTCTGGTCGTCCGTATTCAGTGTTAATGTTAAAGTTTTAGTATAAAGCTTCAACTTTTAAGTGTTGAGTTGTTTTATGGCAGTGACAGTCAGGTTTTGTGGTTCTAAATCATGCTTTTAAGGAAATGTTGAAGTTTTTGGGGAAAACAAATGCTAGGATAAACATTGTCCCCTGGATTTTAAAAACCAAAGTCAGAGTAAATGTTGAAGTTTTAAAACTGACTTTTAACTTTGACTTGCAACCAGGCAACATTACAATAGACATGCACATATTACACAGTCACACTAAAAATGAAACTCGTGATTGTTTCAATGGTTCCAGATGAGTGAGTTAAAACAATGAGATACCTTGAATGTCCATAACTCCCTAATGCAATGATGTATCGATTTGAAACTTATATCACATTTTGCCACTGACTTGCATGATTTGAATGAAAGAATAAAACTCATTGGTATAGCACCTGTTTCAGTTGAACTGGCTAAAACAATGAAAAGCTTGAGTGGCTTTAACTCCTTACTGCAATGATGTATCAACTTGAAACTTGTATCAAATTTTGTCAATTAAATGCAGATTCATATAAAGCTAGACATGAATTGTTTGTAAATTACAAACACAAGGTGTTTGGTTCGGGAAGTGTTTTTATAATTCGTCGCCGACTCCACGAAGTAGCACACAGTGTAAAAAACCACTTTTTTCATATTTCATTTTTTACATATTTAAACAATGTTAACCGAGGCCTACAACTTCATGAAGTTTCAACGCTTCATGAGCTTTACTTTTTTAATTACGGTAATTAGGCTTTGCAACTGTGCACCGAACCTGACATTTTTTGACGCCACGAAGTAGCACTGAGATTCAATTTACCATTTGAACACACGGCGCACACCAACCTCAAAAGTGAAAAAACGTTTTCACGAAGTAGCACTGCAATCTTGTGTGTAGCGTGCGTGACCTAGATTATTTAGGTCACAAACACGGATAGTAATACATTGCTGTGCTACTTCGTGAATTACTCCAGGGTCTTTCATATGGTCCAAAGATCTTGTGTGTAGCAATTATGGTTCTCTAGATATGATTTTTCTAAAAATTAAACATTGATTTAATGTTATGACGTCATCGATGACGAATGAATGAGTTTGAGATTTCATGTGCGCGACAGCGTGTTGTCAATACGTACAAGAATAAACATGCATGGACGGCTGTTTAAGAGACTAACAATGCGTAATGCCAAATCAGGTTGCGTGAACCTTGAACAGAGACTAGACTATGATCAGGTTTGATGTATTTTAACCATGTGACCAATGGAACGCAACAGCCAGCACCTACTGCTGGATTAGATTCAGTGCAGTTCTTTTCATGTGTTTATTAACGCGGCCAATAAATTCGTGAGCGTTAACGTCCGATTTCGACAGGAAGTTAAGGTCAAATTGGTAAGATCTCTGTGGAAAAGTTTGTGAAGGATGGATGGCATATAACCTGATGTAAAAATTGTGACTAAAGTGTAAGTAGTTCTTTAGATATGATTTTTTGAAATGTTCAACCTCTGGTTTGAATCGGAAGTCAAGGTCAAATGGGGTCACACTCTGCAGAGCATTTGTTGAGTATTCAAAGCCCATTCCGATGATGGGGTTCAGGAGTTATGATTTTGTCAAATATTAAACTTTGATTTAATGTATTTCAATACCTGATGATGTCATCATGACGTAACTGAAGCGGTTTCATGTCCTATTAAATATCTAACTATATGTGAAGTTTCAAGTTCACATGAGCTTGGAAAGGGTGCTTCTGGACGCTGAGAAGAAGAAGAAGATCAGTCAACATTCAATCTTCAAGTTACTATGGCATTTTGAAAATTAATATAGCTGTTAAATTATGTGAATAAATTTTGTATACCAGTATTTGGAACTGGAGGTATGGAAAAAGTCTATGAATACTGAAGAAAAATCCGTACAGTAAGAAATGGAAGTGATTAAATAACAAGTCAGAACTTAAATGTACTGAACAAAATACTTAATAATAGAATACGATGACACTGAATGGGTCTTTTTAATTGATTCAGTCGGTGCATTCTATTATAAATCAGTTAACATTGTTTAACTGGGGATGTTTACAAATTTATACAACTTGACTTTTTATTTTTAATGCTTTATATGTTGTTTTCTTGCAGTCAAATATATCAATGTTGATCAAGAATAATGTTAATGCTGGCCTTTATATCCACAATGAAAGTAGAGTTTTACTTACCGTACTAATCATCCACACGGTCTGTATCATCCAATCCCCCCAGAACTAGAGATGAAAAAACAATGTTGGATTCCTTTATAGTTATTTGACTCTCCTTCAATCAAGCTTTTAAAGTCTGAGGAAGTTTCATCCATGTAAAGAAACCCTTGGATAATTCTTGTGACTCTTTGTATGAAGGATTATTGGAGATGGTAATATATCAATGTAAAAATAGTTGTACTTTTCATCCAGAGCTTTGACAGAAAAGAAGATGAGAATGCTGAGATTTATTACAAGATCAGACAAGAAATCTTGAAACCAATCATTTTGCACATGTAATCTTTTTGAACATCACATTTGATATCATCCCATCTTCCATTGACATTGATATAAGCACAATTTTGGTTCCCGCCGTGGTTGTCTGGCTGTCCGTTATCCCAGTTGGTAAACTGTGATGATGTTCCATCAATCCAAGTATAAAGACCCTCTGTTTGTTGATTAGTGAAGCCAATCCAAAATATACTCTTGCCAAGATCCTTGCTGTAATCAAGAATGAAGTTTTGTTCTTGTTGATTTTCCACTGATGCCAGATGAGCAGATCTCATTGGCTTTGATAAACTCATGCAGTGTGTTTCAGCTTCATTGAATGTTTTAGCCTCTTTGACATAAAGATAGCAGTGATCTTCAAAGACCAGCCAGGCTGGTGGACATCTTGTTTGCAATTTTGTTCCTGACAAACAATGAAAATTGAAGGTTCCCACCAGGCAAAATACTACCATATGTACATGTAGTAACATTGTGGAAATGTTCTCAAAGTCAAGGGCTTCTATACTTCATTCCTTCTCCGAGTTATTCATAAAGTCATACATATATCGATTAAACATCAACCTGGTAGCTTTAGAGAATTTCATTGACAAATTTGTCTCTTCCAAATTATTATAGAACTCTGTCAAGGATGAATGAATCTCTCCAACAGAAATGGTCAAAAAATTAAACCATAAACAAGATGAAAACCAATCTATGAGAAACCTTCCCCAGGTAGTTTCCTCCACTAAAATGAGTATTCTCAAGAAACTCAATCTTTACTGGTGTGGAGATCCTTTGTAGAATGACAAGCTGCAGTCGTTGTAATCATAATAGAGTCTGCTGAATAGTGTTAGCCTTGATGTTATATTTATCCTATGGTGATTGGTCCCTAATACCATGGAAACTAAACTGCCATTTCATTGAAAATTACTGCTTGGCTCACAATGTGGTGTGTCAGACAGAATTAATCTGTTTGTGCTCCTTTGCAAGCGTTCACTCAGTCATTGATTTTTCCATCAAAAACTGCCACTCTGTGTCATTTTTGGTACACAACTGAAAAGATGAGCAATGCTTTGACTTCTTTAAAGAATATAAGTAAGAGAACATAATTTTACATCACACTGATATAAACTATTCCATTTTTATTGAAGAAAAAGCCTGTACTTTTTAGGATATTTAATGCTGTTTTAGCAGGAATTTATGACCATTTTGTTTGTAAAACACGGTTTTCAGCGAATCGAGTCTCTTCAACTGAACTTACCGCTAATACAAACTGCTCTACCGTGTGACTTAAAATAAAAACTTTTTGTTAGGGAAGGTTGTGTTTAACTAGTTAATTAAAACAGAGCAGTAGTCCTATCAACAAAATCTAAACAATAAGAACTTGGTTTTACCATATACACTGATGTGTGATAAGTACTGTACACTCAGTGCTGTCCTAATTTCTGTAGAAAAATTTCCACTGCAGGCACACTACTCGGTTAGGATTAGAACCCTTGAACCCTGTAAATTATTATTCTTTATCCCCAATGCATTTATTACATCTCTATCAACCATCTACCTTACCAGTCTCATCAGGATATATGACCAGGCCTTCACTCTGATTAAGACAGTACACTCCTGACGGTTTTAAAGGTGCATTCTGCTGCAGGTGAGCATGAGTTTTACACACATGTCCCGCGCCTTTGGAACTGTCTCTCTATTCAAACCCATTTCATACAGTCACTGGAAGTTTTCAAGAAACATCTGAACATTTTCTTACTCAATGGTTGATTGCTAAGGACCAACTTTTTTTGCCCATTATTTGTGCCTTTATTTATTTGCTTCACTTAAGGTACTGTTGCCAATTACAGGATTGGAACTTGCCTCTAGTTAACAGGCATGCTCGGTTTTCTAGCGGTGAAGATATCTGCTCTAGAATGAGGGGCTGCCCTTGGATTTGTTTCCACAGGACTGGGGAAAGTACTGAGTATCCAGCGCTTATCACATATCTACTCTAGCTGTGTGTGGTATAACCAAACTATTAATCTATATCCCGATGCAATTATTACATCTATTAAATTATAAACAGTTAAAAGCAAGTAAATACTTGTTAAAGTACGTAACCAATTAGAAAATGTACATATCATGTATTAAGCACAACCCAAACAGATTAAGTACCCACAGATTAATGATAAGGATTAAAATGAGTTGCCTTTAGTAGTTGAAGATGGTTATGTACCCACAATGAAGACCATTTCATTGTGAGTCTTATTTAGTAAGACACTTTTACTTCATGCATTTTGCATCTATAACTGTACAGATGAACCTTTGCGGTATCATCCCTAAATCCTGATTTAGATTAGATACTGTGCAGTGTTGCCAGCCCCTGCTATTGTTTGGTTCTTCGTTAGCCCAGAGGGTGAAGTTATTAGAAGATCCATCAGTCCATTTCTACTTGTTGATGGTTGGAAAAACTGCTAACGTATCGGTAGATGATTGGTACCAGTTATTGTGATTTCTGTCAAATACAAACTTGACTTTTTATTTATAATACTCTATATGTTATATTCTTTATTCTGATGCAAAACTAACATCTATTAAATCCTTGCGGTACCGGCTGTTAACACATAGGATTCTAGCCACCGGGATAGCTCAGTGGTCCAGTGGTAAGACATCTGCTCTAGCAATGCAAAGGTCGTGGGTTCGAAACCCACCAGAGTGATTTGCCTGTGGGTTTTTTTCACAGAACTCGGGAAAGTACTGAGTATACAGTGCTTAATATACATCGCTGTAAGGGTAAAAACAAATTATACTCTACATGTTGTTTACTTTCAGTCAAAGATATCAATATTGATCGAGAACAATGTTAATGCTGGCCTTTATATCCACAATGAAAGTAGAGTTTTACTTACCGTACTAATCCTCCCCACAGTCTATATCATCCAATCCCCCCAGAACTAGAGATGAAAACACAATGTTGGATTCCTTCATAGTTACTTGACTCTCCTTCAATCAAGCTTTTAAAGTTCCATCCATCAATGTAAAGAAACCCTCAGATAATTCTTGTGACTCTTTGTATGAAGGATTAATGGAGATGGTAATATATCAATGTAAAAATAGTTGTACTCTTCATCCAGAGTGTTGACAGAATAGAAGATGAGAATGCTGAGATTTATTACAAGGTCAGACAAGAAATCTTGAAACCCTTCATTTTGCACATGTAACCTTTTTGAACATCACATTTTATATCATCCCATCTTCCATGGCTTCTGATATAAGCACAATTTTGGTTCCCATGCCAGTTGTCTGGCTGTCCGATATCCCAGTTGGTAAACAGTGAAGATGTTCCATCAATCCAAGTATAAAGACCCTCTGATTGTTGATCAGTGAAGCCAATCCAAAATTCACCCCATCCAACATCCTTGACGTAATCAAGCGTGAAGTTTTGTTCTTGTTGATTTTCCACTGATGCCAGATGAGCAGATCTCCTTGGCTTTGATAAACTCATGCAGTGTGTTTCAGCTTCATTGAATGTTTTAGCCTCTCTGACATAAAGATAGCAGTGTTCTTCAAAAGCCAACCAGGCTGGTGGACATCTTGTTTGCAATTTTGTTCCTGACAAACAATGAAAATTGAAGGTTCCCACCAGGCAAAATACTACCATATGTAGTAACATTGTGGAAATGTTTTCAAAGTCAAGGGCTTCTATACTTCATTCCTTCTCCGAGTTATTCATAAAGTCATACATATATCAATTAAACATCAACCTGGTAGGTTTAGAGAATGTCGTGGAAAAATTGTCTCTTCCAAATTATTATAGAACTCTGTCAAGGACGAATGAATCTCTCCAACAGAAATGGTCAAAAAAGTAAACCATAAACAAGATGAAAACCAATCTATGAGAAACCTTCCCCAGGTAGTTTCCTCCACTAAAATGAGTATTCTCAAGAAACTCAATCTTTACTGGTGTGGAGATCCTTTGTAGAATGACAAGCTGCAGTCGTTGTAATCATAATAGAGTCTGCTGAATAGTGTTAGCCTTGATGTTATATTTCTCCTATAGTGATTGTTCCTTATTACCATGGAAACTAAGCTACCATCTAATTGGAAATGACCACTTGGCTCACAGTTGTAAGAAATTATTTATGGGTTATATTACTTCCACCTGATCACGTCCACAAGATCTTTAATAATTTGATCAAGTAATAAACCACAGCGACAAAAATAACACCCTCTTTTGAAGAGACAATGCACATGTTTGCGCTTGATAATAGACTGTGCAAGTCATGCCCATTATTTGAACTTCCGGGACCATTGTGGTCCAAACCACAATAGAGTTTTACGTGGGCGGGATTTTGTTTCTAATTTCTAAGAGCTGTTTCTAATTGTACAAGGCACTTGAAATTGACCAGTGGTGGGCAGGATCAAGGTAATGTATCCATAAGGTTACATCAGTCATGTTACCCTCATGTGCTGTGTGTAATGCATTGGTCGCAATCCTTAAAAATAAATATACATGCTAAGCAATGCACATCCTTTTTTACGGATAACTCAGTACGCAATAAGCGTGTATTTTCAGGTTTACGCTTTGCGCACTACGCATTAAGCACAATGCATGACAGACACATGGAGTTCTGGCCTTAGCCATGTTCTCAACCAATCAAAATTCACATTTTATTACCGTGTATTGTTAATACAACTTGTAATCGATACACGGTTGGATTCAAGATCACTGAGCAATGTTACATGATGATTGTTTTGGACTAGTACGTTTTACTTCTGGATTTCATTATAATGTGTTACAGTGCAAAAGGATCACAAAACATGTTACCGTTAGTTGTTGAAATAATTTTGTAGGATTTTTTTTTTTCCTTACGTCCCTAGAGGTTTTTGATAAAGGTTCGTATAAAAAAAACCCAATTACGATGATCGCTTGATCATGTAGGCATGTGTGCAGTTTATTTAGTTTCATGTTTTCTTTTATAAATTATGTATACAAGTCCATATTTTATGTTCTGATCAGCAGCTGTATAGACCACTTCCATTGGCCACCATCACTGACATCAAACAATTGAAGCTTGTATGCGCTATGCACAACTCTTAGCAAATGCTAGGTCTTTATTGACCTCAGTGAGGGCGCAGTTTGGCCTTGTGACGTCACCAAAGAGCAAGGACAGAAACTTGACATCGGCGCAAATTTATTATTTAATTCAGTTTTCTATACATTTAATAAAGAGCTGTACCTTTTGCAAGAAAGTCAAATTCTGGCAAAAGTTTGTGTTTCTTTTCTTTTACACCATAATATCACTTCCCAACACTATAGTCACATTAAGTGATGTTTTAAGCTTTGCATGGTGTGGAAATAAGAAGTAACTATAAGTAGTAAACTTGCAGGTACAACCATGTGTAAAAGCCTGTGGTCTCGATGTTTGGAAAAATATACTCTGCTCATCACCATGGGAGGTACATGTATACAACTCTTATTTTGCTGGCCAGGCTCCCTACAGGGTTGACAACCCAAGCTTACATCTGAAGGGACTGTGAAGTGGGTAACCCTGTTTCAGTCCCAGGAGTAAGTGGCTTCGGCCCCCTGGTTATATTTGGCTTGGGTTGACAGCCCAAGTCATTTTATTTTGTTGTCACGTTGTATATAAACCTAGCCTTGAAAAGGACAGATCTTACGTTGATGACCTTAGCACTAAAGGACTACGATTTAAGAATGGGGGACTTTTGGGACGCTAGGTGGCAGCAGTTTACCAGGTAAATCCATCATTCTCTGTTATGTGTGCATGCTCAGAACTACGTTAACAATGGACATTTTTCTAGTAAGTCTGCTGCCACCTAGCGTTCCAAAGTCTCCCGTTGTTATTTGTTACTTATACCTTTAACTTTGTTTTCACTCTGATGTGGAGATGTTCACCCAAATCCTGGACCAGCTCAAAAACAAATTCGTTGCTCACATCATAAAGGCTCCGTTTATCAATCAATAATTTTTCAGAAATTAGCAGCAGTTTTTCTAAAAACAATTCTAGTCGATGAATTGCTCTGTAGCTTTCATTCCAGGCGGCTTAATCAGCGACATAAAAAGTAAGCCTGGGCAGTTTTAACCAAAGTCTGTATCATCCAATCCCCCCAGAACTAGAGATGAAAACACAATGTTGGATTCCTTCATAGTTATTTGACTCTCCTTCAATCAAGCTTTTAAAGTCTGAGGAAGTTTCATCCATGTAAAGAAACCCTCAGATAATTCTTGTTACTCTTTGTATGAAGGATTATTGGAGATGGTAATATATCAGTGTAAAAATAGTTGTACTTTTCATCCAGAGCTTTGACAGAAAAGAAGATGAGAATGCTGATATTTATTACAAGGTCAGACAAGAAATCTTGAAACCATTCATTTTGCACATGTAATCTTTTTGAACATCACATTTTATATCATCCCATCTTCCATTGACATTGATATAAGCACAATTTTGGTTTCCGCTGTTGTTGTCTGGCTGTTCGTTATCCCAGTTGGTAAACTGTGATGATGTTCCATCAATCCAAGTATAAAGACCCTCTGTTTGTTGATTAGTGAAGCCAATCCAAGATTCACCCCCTCCAACATCTTTGACGTAATCAAGCATGAAGTTTTGTTCTTGTTGATTTTCCACTGATGCCAGATGAGCAGATCTCATTGGCTTTGATAAACTCATGCAGTGTGTTTCAGCTTCATTGAATGTTTTAGCCTCTCGGACATAAAGATAGCAGTGATCTTCAAAAGCCAACCAGGCTGGTGGACATCTTGTTTGCAATTTTGTCTCTGACAAACAATGAAAATTGAAGGTTCCCACCAGGCAAAATACTATCATATATACGTGTAGTAACATTGAGAGAAAGTTTAAAATTCAAAGAAAGTCAAGTCTTGGAAAAACTGAAGGAGGTGTTATTAATCACTTCATCCATCCAATCATGAAGTTACAGATACGAATATTGAATTTCAACTTGCGCTTGTCTGTGGAGAATTTGTGTTACAGTTTGATCAGCAATGCAATATTCACTCCTCCAACTTGTTTGTTGTCACTGAAGTCAGAGAAGTAGACCATAAACGTGATGGAAACACAGGAAAATGTTACACTAAATGGTATTCTTTTTCACTAATAGTGTTCTACTGTCAATTCATAAAATGTCAAGCCATGAAGAAGAGGAGAAATTTAATCGTCACTGGTCTGGAGTTCCTTGTAGAATAGCAAGCCGTTATAAGTGGTCACAATTGAGGATGGCTTGATGCATGTTATTAATTAAGATTACCCCAGTATTATTAGCCATACTGCTGTATCTCCACTGAGTAGAATGGTCCTTGCTACCATGGGAACTGTACTGTCAATCAATTAACTTTGAAGTTGCTCACAACTTCAGGGAACCTTAGTGGGAGCGTGACAGAAATTAGTGGAAATTCAGCCGACCTGTATTTAAAGAGTGGCCCTAAGATGCTCTTAATATTTTAAATATTACCTTTTTATGGCAGAGTAGACATCATAAATACCGGCTAATGATTATTTTACACTAAAAATCTGCATTTAGTAATAAAGAATTCAAGTCGAAAATGCACCGTGGTTTTTTCAGCCGAAAGTCAAAACTGCTTATCTATTTTAATGATATGCATTGACCCTTGACGTCATCGGTGGCTAGAAATACATGTTCAGCATTTAACACACATACACATTAACGATTCTCAGCTTGGAAATCAAAACAAAATCAAGAAGAAACAAACAATAAAATAATCTCTCTGTCCATCTAGGGTATCCTGAATTGTGCCATTGTTGTAAAATGAAGCCTACACGCTGGTTAGTTTTTTGTTAACAATCTAAAATTTCCAAGGAACTATGCTCCTCAGACCGTATGCATGCAGACAAGCGACGACAATGTTGTATACTGTTTTACTGCGCGCCAGCGATGACTATTGCAATGTCAGGGGAATAACTGTTTTCCCGACTATGCGCAGAAACGTTAAGTCTTTAGTCAAGGCGTTTATAACAGGTTTTTATGCTATCACGAATGGAGGGTGTTTACTCTGGTGGTATCACATTTCTGAAATTTTGTGCACGCAAAGTAACGAGATAACAAAGACTACGAACATGTAAATTGGAAACGATGTGACTGCTTGTGTGTCGCAAGGATTGTGCGTTTTGTACACTGTGATCCCAATGTGGTCTGCGTTTCGTGGCTCTTACGAGTGAATATTTTGATGGTTAGGCCTATCTGAACCGTAAAAATATAAACGTGTAACTGGATAATCGGTTGGTTAACCATGTATTCGGCACTTGCTGTGTGTATGTTCATGTATGTTAGGATTGAATTCTTGATGTGTAGATTGATGTACAATGCTTGACGTCTAGATCTATGTACTAAAATCAAGCCGATCTGCGGAATCTCTTTGCCTACACAAAGAAATAAAATCCCCAAATCACAAATCCATTGTAAATTGGCTAGCTGATAATTTGCCTGTTGGATCGTCCTTCAAAGAGTCACATTGTATTGATTGCAAATGGTGAAGTTTGGGGGTGTATTTGCGTTAGCTCTGTACATTCATATAGGCAGGCAGGTCCAAACTAATCTAGCCACAGCTGACGTCACAAACGTTTGTCACATGGTTTGTTTGACCTCGCGTTTTTCAGATTTTGGACTGGGAGTGTTTGGAGAAAAGACATTTTTACCCTGTTTATTGTGAGGTAAGGGACTCATAATAATTTGTTTCTATTTCTTGTGGACTCCATCTACTGAAAACATACAAAAACTAAATATTTCAGAGCATCTTAGAGCCGCTCTTTAACTGTTTTTATCAACTTTGTGTGATGGAAAAGAGATATAATTTGTCAGTTTTCCTTGAATAGATCAAATCATTGACATACATGTCCCTCCTAGAGAGCTGTGATCAATGATAAATGACTTCTCTGTCTGTATTCCAGGGTCATACAGGATATCCTTGGGATTCGTCATCACTTCTACAAAAACTCTATTAATCTACCTCTGTTTTTATCATTGGTGTTTTCTATGTGTTTTCAAGAATAAAACTTTGAGGATGAAGACAAGTCATGTGTAACAATCATGTTATGATTTATAGGTTTTAGAAGAAGAGGTGGTTCTGAACAGAACCAGGTGGAAGAAAAATATTGATGTTAGTAGACTTTTGCCTTGATAGGCTTTTAGCTCTGTGTTATAGGCTGCCCATAGAGATAGATAAGCAAGCTTGAGTAAAGTACCAAGCCAAACCTGTACATTAAAGTAGTTACATATGGAACCTGTTACTTGACTTTGGTTTTGGAAAAGGCATACAATCTTCTGGGTTACTGAAACAGACTTTATTGGATTTCTCTCAAAGAAAGTTAGGCTCTTTATAAAGGCTCCATTTATCAAAATCAGTAATTTTCAGAAAATAAATACAGCTTTTTAATTGATTTTTCGAATGACATCCTCCATGGCCTATAATCCTGGCAGTTTATTCAGTGACATGTAAAGTAAGCCTGGGCAGTTTTTACCCAAAATTTAAACTGCCCAAATTAGTCGAATTATAATACGGAAAAAACAAATCTTGGCAAATGTTTGAATATTTTTTTTTTGGTGAAAACTCGGTATAAGAGTGCTATATAAATGCATTGTTGTTGTTATTGTTAATTTGTTTGTGGTAATGTTGCCAATTACAGGATTGGAACTTGCCTCTAGTTAACAGGCATGCTCGGTTTTCTAGCGGTGAAGATATCTGCTCTAGAATGAGGGGGTGCCCTTGGATTTGTTTCCACAGGACTGGGGAAAGTACTGAGTATCCAGCGCTTATCACATATCTACTCTAGCTGTGTGTGGTATAACCAAACTATTATTCTATATCCCGATGCAATTATTACATCTATTAAATTATAAACAGCTAAAAGCAAGTAAATACTTGTTAAAGTACGTACCAGTTAGAAAATGTACATATCGTGTATTTAGCACAACCCAAACAGATTAAGTACCCACAGATTAATGATAAGGATTAAAATGAGTTACCTTTAGTAGTTGAAGATGGTTATGTACCCACAATGAAGACCATTTTATTGTGAGTCTTATTTAGTAAGACACTTTTACTTCATGCATTTTGCATCTATAACTGTACAGATGAACCTTTGCGGTATCATCCCTAAACCCTGATTTAGATTAGATACTGTGCAGTGTTGCCGGCCCCTGCTATTGTTTGGTTCTTCGTTAGCCCAGAGGGTGAAGTTATTAGAAGATCCGTCAGTCCATTTCTACTTGTTGATGGTTGGAAAAACTGCTAACGTATCGGTAGATGATTGGTACCATTTATTGTGATTTCTGTCAAATACAAACTTGACTTTTTAGCTGTTCCGACCTACAGTCGGAACAGGTTTTGTTTTCGTCAAGATTTTTATTATTTTTATTATTATTATTATTATTCTTTCTATCTGCCTAAATCCCCATATCATTTGTACACAATTTTGTTTAATTCCTAAAAAAAACTTAGTGAATATGAAAGACTTAAATCTTATATCATAATGAAGCTTATGTCATGAAGTTGTTGTAAAATCTAATTAGCTTAAATTAATTAATTAGTTTACTTAGTTATAATGACATGAATATTTAATTAGCCAATCTTATTACCACCATATCTCAAAAAATATACCCCCGATCGTCAAACTTTTTTCAGTTTTAGACTTCTGGGATAATGTAGATGAGTTTGCCGGCCTGAAATGCAGAACGACGTCATCATGACGTCATTTATTGGGCGTTTTCACCCGTGTACAAACACATGGGGATTGTGAAAACAAATCCGACTTCTAGAAACATAATTTTTCAATTAAGCTCAAATTTAACGTCCTAGAGTACACAAAAGTTTCTTAAAACAAGAAAGATTTTATTGACGGTCAGTTTTAAAGCATCAAAACTTATTAAAACATAGTCAGTCGAGAAAAACCCCAAATTCTCAGGCAAATTTAACGCCATGGGTACTACTGCCTAGAATTTGAGTTGTGTTTATATACGAAGATGTCAGATTCTAAACTTTTTAAACGATTGAGGGCGCTATACGAGTTTAACGGTGCAGTTTTTTGCTTTTTGCAACTCGCGATCAAGTCCTAAACCCTTTATGACCCGTGTTCAATTGCGTTTTTCGTAGAATATACATAGAGTCATCATCCCTGACGCCGACTGACACAAGTCTACGTTCGCTCACTCGAGAATAATATTATTTTGTCTCTCTCCAGCGCAGCGTCTTGTGACCGCTCAAATCAGATCATTATTCGGGTTTCAGTGCAGCGTGGACGTGAAAAATAGACCGCCGTGTTCTGAGACGATGTGCCGGCGTGGTAGAATTGTTTGCGCTTGGGTCCCGTTCGCCGGAAAACGATGTTTTAGGTTTCTTATGCAAAGGCATTACTTCAGAAAAAACCGCCGTGTAGCAAACAATTTACTAGTGGTTGCAATAAAGCAATAAAAGGAATTGATTGAGGAAAGGGCTAGGTGTAGAAAAGAGAAATGAGCTTTTCCATGGCTAAACGGTCAGTGCTGGATTTGGGGGTTACGAAGAGCAAAAATTACAATACACTTATCGCATATATGAATGTACTGTTTTAGCCAAAACAAGAATAACATTTCAGGGTAGAAAAATTGTTACATTTACGATTTTAATACAACAGCATTTAGCTTTACATGCATTTACAGTTATTTTTTAGTAAACCCGTAACCGTTTCTGAAACGGTCAGTTACATTTGTAAAGCCAAGCTCAACTTTTGCGAATAGTCGCAGCGAAAACAGAGTTGTGACGTCAAATTCATGTCAAATTCGCTTCGCATTCGAATTCGCATTCGCAGGAAGTATGAACCGGGCTGAACCGTTCGCATTTATTATAGTCCAATTTTCGCGACACTTTTTGAGGTTGATTTTTTAACAAATTTCGCGACACTTTTTGAGGTTGATTTTTTAACATTATTTTATCCGAACTGTAATAACGCAGATGTTTAACCGGTTGATCGGATGGTTAAACGTGTGACCGTAAGCTTACAAAGCCTGAGCATTTACAGTTGTTTTTGTAATTGTTTAACCGTATCTTAAATGGTTGGTAGCACGCGTTTCATTAGCAAAAAAAACCCATTAACACAAACGTGTAGCCATTTCTGAAACAGTTGGCGACCCGTGTAACAGCAGTTTCATAAACAACATTTCAAGTAAAAAACCTGTTTACACAACCGGCATGTGATCAAAAACATTGAATCTCTTCATTCTTCATTGCAGCATTTTGACTTTGCGCAATCACCCATGGCAAAAAGCGAGCATGCGCAATCGATTCGTGTGGAGCGCCCCCTAGCGTTCAATGTAATTCTTACAAATATTGCTGCACGCAAAGTTGTATTGAAATAACAAAGACTACGAGAGTTACCTAAAAGAAAGAAATTTTATTTTAAAACACGAATGCTTTCACTAAGAGTTATTCCAGACCATTAAAACTAATCAAGGTACAATGTATTTCGAAGATAATTAACGATGAAGTGACAAATCGGACTCCATGGCTAGCTGGCAAATTGTGCCGTGATTGCGCAATCACGGCTAGGCGTCAAAGTATTGGGAATCCTAACCGAGAGAGGATATACGTACGTTCTAATAGGGTTTTCGTTAAAAGGCATTGGATTGAAATAAGTTACATACCATCGTGTACCTTATCAAATTTATTAGTATGAAAAACACATTTTTGTTACTGTGACGTCATCAGGTGTCAAATTACGGTAATTAAAAGCTTTAATTAGTTAATGTTTGCATCACCATATCTCAAGAAGTACACAGCCGATTTTCAAACTTTTTTCAGTTATAGACTCCTAGGGCATTGAAGATTAGCCTTGGGTTATCGTGACGCCATGTTGACCTTTAGTTCCGGGTCAACCGGAAGTGGGACCATACCTCAAGAACTACACAACCGATTTTCAATTTTCTTTCAGTTATAGATCCTTTGAGCATTAAAGATTGAACTTCGGTTACCGTGACCCCTTGATGACCTTTACTTCTGGGTCAACCGGAAGTGGACCCATATCTCAAGAAGTACACACTCGATTTTCAATTTCTTTTCAGTTATAGACCCTTTGAGCATTGAATATTGAACTTGGGTTACCGTGACCCCATGTTGACCTTTAGTTACGGGTCAACCGGAAGTGGGACCATACCTCAAGAACTACACAACCGATTTTCAATTTTCTTTCAGTTATAGATCCTTTGAGCATTAAAGATTGAACTTCGGTTACCGTGACCCCTTGATGACCTTTACTTCTGGGTCAACCGGAAGTGGACCCATATCTCAAGAAGTACACACTCGATTTTCAATTTCTTTTCAGTTATAGACCCTTTGAGCATTGAATATTGAACTTGGGTTACCGTGACCCCATGTTGACCTTTACTTCCGGGTCAACCGGAAGTGGGACCATACCTCTAGAACTACACAACCGATTTTCAATTTCTTTTCAGTTATAGATCCTTTGAGCATTAAACATTGACTTCGGTTACCATGACCCCATGTTGACCTTTACTTCCGGATCAACCGGAAGTGGGACCAGATCTCAAGAAGTACACACCCGATTTGCAATTTCTTTTCAATTATAGACTCTTTGAGCATTGAAGATTGAACTTGGGTTACCGTGACCCAATGTTGACCTTTACTTCCGGGTCAACGTGAAGTGGGGCCATATCTCAAGAACTACACAGCCAATTTTCGAATTTTTTTCAGTTTAAACCTTTGAGCATGTCAAAAAACACGGAACAGCTTTGTGTTTGTTCACAAACACCTAATGTCTAGTTGTTTTTATTATTATTCTTTCTATCTGCCTAAATCCCCATAGCATTTGAACACGATTTTGTTTATTCCTAATAACATTTTTAGTGAATATGAAAGACTTAAATCCTATATCATATTGAAGCTTAGGCCATGAAGTTGTTGTAAAATCTAATTAGCTTCAATTAATTAATTAGTTTACTAAGTTATAATGACATGAATATTTAATTAGCCAATCTTATTACCGCCATATCTCAAAAAATATACCCCCGATAGTCAAACTTTTTTCAGTTTTAGACTTCTGGGATAATGTAGATGAGTTTGCCGGCCTAAAATGCAGAACGACGTCATCATGACGAAATTTATCGGGCATTTTCACCCGTGTTCAAACACAGGGGGATTGTGAAAACAAATCCGACTTCTAGAAACATAATTTTTCAATTAAGCTCAAATTTAACGTCCTAGAGTACACAAAAGTTTCTTAAAACAAGAAAGATTTTATTGACGGTAAGTTTAAAAGCATCAAAAATTATTAAAACATAGTCAGTCGAGAAAAAACCCAAATTCTCAGGCAAATTTAACGCCATGGGTACTACTGCCTAGAATTTAATTTGTGTTTATATACCAAAAGTGTCAATTTCTAAACTTTTTAAACGATTGAGGGCGCTATACGAGTTTAACGGTGCAGTTTTTTGCTTTTTGCAACTCGCGATCAAGTCCTAAACCCTTTATGACCCGTGTTCAATTGCGTTTTTTGTAGAATATACATAGAGTCATCATCCCTGACGCCGACTGACACAAGTCTACGTTCGCTCACTCGAGAATAATATTATTTTG
>CM037457.1:8546220-8729220 GCA_021014325.1 Plazaster borealis | reverse complement strand
AATATCAGGGGAAAATAAATAAATATACATTGGTGAAAGCAAGACTGCCAAATTATTGTTCAATCCCCTCCACCGATCATCACAATCTAAATAAGATTCAAAGCTTTTCATGGTGCAAATTATGAAAATAGGAAAGTGGTGTTGCCAGTCGACACCGTTTACAGCAAGATATTCCTTTCCTGCAGTTGTGTTGTTCTAAATACAACTACTTGTCAGAAATAGTCTACAAATGTAGGTTGATTTAGAATCAAACATATTTTTAAAGAGGTGGAGCTTTATGGTGTCACCAGGACACCTCTTTTCAATTCTTAATAATTCTATAACCAACACAATACGTACTGAAAGAATATGGATATTGTGAACATGAGTTCATCACTAATGAGTTTCAATAGATAAAAACACAGGCTGATCCAGCAAAGAGATGATTTATATGTAATGTATGTTCACAGAAAGTACCACAGTGTGGTTAGCAGTAAAGCATATTAATATTTGTAGTTTAAACAAAATATGAAAATAGAATTGCTGTTGCAAACTGCTTACCAACCAAAAGGACCTATACAGTATAAGTGGAAAAAAACATTCCAGTTAATGGCCCGACGTTTTGACGCTATCAGAGTCTTTCTCGACGGCTTAAAGAATACTTGTACAACACTTACTGCCAGCATTCCTGAGCATATTGAGCTTAGACTCTGCTTTAAGTTTAGTAGTCTCTGCCTTCCGTAAGGTTTCCCTTAGCAGCTCATACTTCTGCTCAGTGTCTTTCTCTTGACCAAACCCACTATCAGATGAGGTGTCTGATCCCTGAATTAAAAAATTGAAAGAGGACAAAACATAATTTAACTGAACTCTTTTTATAATGACCACAGCACTGTCCCGTTTGTAAACAATATGACAGGCATGTTAAACCACAGCCCATCATGAAGAGTGAGAATTGATGAAACCTTTGAACTTGCTTGTAGTACGGTAAGTTTGTTATGCTGTGTTTTGGGGTGGTTATTATTTATTTACTTTTTATTTATTTTTTTAATATTTTTTTTTCTGTCCTGCTTGCTTCCATTTTAAAAGTGTAAACTTGAAAAAATAACATTCCGATCACCCATCAAAATCTTTCAAGCAACATTTACCCTAAACCACTCCACCAAGAAAGCAAGCAAGCAACCAACCAACCAACCAACATACCAGCCCACAAACAAACAAACAAACGAACCACTCTACCAATCAACCACTCTACCAACCAACAAAGCGAACCAACCAACCAACCAACCAACCATTCTACTAACCAACCACTCTATCAAGCAACCACTCTATCAAACAAGCATATGACATTAGCTTCTGGGCTCACTCACCTTTAGTTGTGCCATGTGAGTGTGTAGTTCTTGTAATACCAGCTCTTTCTCATCAATCTTCTTAGCTTCCCTGGCTACTTGAGTTGCCCACCTCCTGGCTTCTCTGTCGAAGTATAAGGCCTCTTTCTGGTCGATTACCATACTAGATATCTATCAAGAGACCACACTCATAACATTGGCATTTTACCTGATTTCATAAAGCTGGTCAACAGGAAACATTGCTTGACAAATTGAAATACTAAGCAAAGAATAAAACTACATGTATCATGGTCTTTGGGTTTGTGATTTCTTCATGCTAAGCAAGATCTGTTCATGCTTAGTCAATTATCTCGGCGGATCTATGGAATTTGGTCCAGTGTACTGTTTACATTTAAGAGTTGAGCAAGACCACAGCCCAATATTTATTATTCATTATGTAATATTCTTTACTTTGAATATGGCAAGACCACACTATATAAGAATACAAGAACATGAACCAGGCCTTTCAAAGCCTTGATTACCAGAATTGTTTTGAGAGGTAACATTGTGCATTTTGTATAAAATAATTATACAAAGATTGAAAACCTTGATCTACACTTCACATGAATAGGTAGTGTTCAGAATTCAAATGAATAATTTATAGATTTACTTTGCTATTTACATGATCACATGTACTTCAGTCATGCTAACAAACTCTACAAAAAAAATTGTAGCCATTGGTTAGCCAATTATACAGTGTGTCCTGAAAATGGGAAACCAGTGTTTAGAAGTATATTGCTCAGTAACTACCAGACATTTTCCATAACCATCTACTTAGTGTGAAAGCTCTATTTATCTTCTTTCAATTGATATTTGGCAAGAAAATGCTGGGGTCAATTTCAATTGGTGATGTCAGAAATTGACTTTGTTCAGGATGGGGGATTGGCTGTGATGCTACTTTAAAGCATAAAGACATGCTTTTAGAAGAACAAGTTTAATCTTGGCTGACATTTCTGAATGGTAATAAACGCAACTTTGCTGTCCAAATTAAGCATCATCAGTTTCTTTTAATGTGCCCCCTAAACAGTGACATGAAGAAAGTTTTGGAATTTCAAGTCAATGACATAGACGGCTTCACAAATACTGAGAACGCACGCGTTAGCTGTCGAATGAGATGCATGCTGGTCTAGTTAGTGACAAACCAGCATGCACCTGATTCGACAGGACAAGGCAGTCATGAGCAAAGTCATTTCAGGAAGGGTTTCTTCAGACTGTTTCTGACCTCTCATGTGTAATGATGTCGACACTTCCTTGCTGTCACACGACAGACAATGCTTACTGTTACCAAATACACTTATTGCTAGTTGAGTACTGAGCCCCTGTACAGACTGACAAGGCTTATTTTCCTTGTTTCACATTTCCAATAAGTAAATTGAGTGCAATTAGGATATGTTGTATTATACTGTACATGTATGTACATGTACATGTATACTAGTCTGTTTCAATACAACTTAATGGCGTTTTCATGACTTCCTCAATCATGACTACAGTTTGTATTAATTGCCCATTTACCCCCTTAGGCTACCAGCAATACCCTCATCAACACTATGTAGACTGTGACCAGTTCCCATTTATAGAGACTGAGCAAATATTAGCTTAGATGATCTCTTAACCTCACAATGGCCAGGGTCCTAGTTTACACACTACCATGTAGATAATCAGCCAACATAGATATGATCTATTCTGTTTGTAACTGTTCCCTGAAGATGTTTATAACAGTTTAGTACACAACAACTGCTACTAAACAGCTCTATGATTATGAAATGGAGATACAATCCTTGCAAAATAGCATTAACATTGAACAGGTACAGGGTAGCCCTGGGCTGTATGTGTAGTATATGAAGGGCTTACCTGGTCCGTTTCTATGGGTTCATAGTGATACTGAAGAGGAGTTGTGAATACTGGACACTTCTGAAGGAATCGTTCTAAATGGTACTCTCTTGTGACCTGATTCAGGAATTAAAATAGTGCCAGATTAAATGAAAGAGATTGAATTTTGTTTAGTTTTTCTCTGAAAAGAAACATTAAAAGACAATGAAGTATTTTGTTAGATTATCTTTAACCTTCTACAAACTACTTCCTTTGAAAGCGTGTTGTTGTTTTGTCCAAAACTGCAGCCATACACTCTAACCATGATAACAGCAACACAAACACTTTTAAGTTATCTCTAAATATATGATATAATGAATTTGAGATAAATGATTGACATTTTAATCAGGGTTTGAAATTTACAGTGGACTGCAGACCCGAGGCCTGTGATTATAGCATCGGGCCAGTAAACATATGACTGGAAAAGTTCGGCAGTCTTGTGTTTATGTTCAAATGTTAACTTTCAGTCTGATAAATCTCTTTCAGTTCTGTTGAGTATTGAAGAATTCTTACCGTAATACAAATGAGATAAATCTTCTCCTACTGCTCGTTCAAATTAAAACACTTCAAATGTTAAACTGTATAGTGTGTTTGCATTTGTTTTTCTCATTTCAATTCTGGTCTTGTAAAATATATTCTGGTCAAGTAAACATTTTTAGCTACAAGCCTTACGGTCTTGTGGATTCCTCCCCCCCCCCCCAAATTCAAGCCCTATAAATGTTTAACTAAATAGATTGAAACCTTTTAGAACATTGTACACAAACTTCCCAGCATAATGACTCTAAAATTAAATGAAATATCATGACGTTACATAATGTACAACTACCTTTTTCACAAGTCACATGCTGTACAGATTATAATCAATTGTATAGGTAAGATCCTTGGGGTAATTTATTAGAACACAATCATATTTAACCCATTAATTGGCTTTTAAAAAGGTGTGCTTTTTTTTCTAGTATCATTCTTCATGTTAATATTTTTCTCCCCCTTTAAATCTAGTATCTAGTATAAATTGAAGTGCTTATATCTTTATACTTAAAACAATATTTCTATTAGACAGTTCCCCCAAAACACTACCAAGAACTTGAGAAAACAAGCCATTGATATTACAAACAAAACTAACATCTTGAACACTATTTTGATTGAATGGTAAAACAAACCTTTCCTCAAGAAGATACACAGCTGCCAGAGGAATTAATAAAACCACTGCTCAAGGAAAGTCCTTCTGCATTAAAGCTCGATTCATATTTCCTGCAAATGCAAATACGATGCGAATTTTGACGTCACAAATTCACAACGAACAATTTGGAAGACTCAACTCTTGCGAAAAATTCGCAGAGAAAACAGAGCTGTGACGTCAAAATTCGCTTCGCATTCGCATTCGCAGGAAGTATGAACCGGGCTTAAGGCCTGCAGGTCATTTATATTCTCACTTACCAGTTCTGCTTCTCCTTGTACTCTCTCAAAGCAAGCCCTCGCATAAGTCCCAATCTCAATCTCTGTTGTGGTGAAGATTGAGTAATAATCCCTCAATCTATCGTAGAAATTGCCATCTAACATCTACACATAGAAAAAGACAAAATGAAAAGCTGAGTTCTGAAGAGGTCATAATGAAAACAGCACTATGAGGACATGCATGGATTATACAACAGACATCAATGCATTTATTGAGTGGAATTTAATCAACATTGGGTACAGACAAAAATCAAAATGCTAATGAATGACTACTGCATTACCTACAATATCAATATCAAATGGTTTGTACTATTACTAACTTATATTCAAGTCGTTTGTATGATACTTTGCTTTACAATGTAAATGGATATTTCATATACATATCCATTAAACAACCTCTTGATTGATCATCTACCTAGTATCATTAAAATGGCTTGATGTCTGTGTATGATACGGGGGGATATGCAAATAAATAACCCCCTCAATCTCATTACAGTTACAATTTAGACAATTTAGACTCTCTTCATGATCACTGGTTTCTTATTTTTCTCATTTTCCATAGGGAGGTTAATTTAAGTTTATATACAAAAAGACTCACTGAAACTATGAACAATTTAAAGAAATCATGCCTGGACCCCTCGACACTTTCCCAAATTACACTTGAGTGCATTTATACAGTAGTATTCTGCTCAGTTTGCTCAATAAAAGTTTTGAAGCAACATTTTCAGCTTGTGCAGCTCTGATAAAATTGGGCCATGGTCATTTCCTTTGTGCCCTTTTAACTGCCCAAAAATAAATTGAAATTTCCCTGGTAGAGTTGCCCTTTACCATGGGAGGAAACTGCCTTGCCCTTCCCTCACCCCGGCACTAGAGTGCATATAGTGATAAGTAGTTACTCTATCACTAAAGACAGTCAATGCTGGATTGTAATGAATGTCTGGCACTCTTCCTCAATCAAACACACTGTACTTTATGCTGTAATGGCTTTTTTCATTTATCATTGTCTCAGTACTCTCAGGTATTTTTCATATCACGTCTGTACTTTTTCATCCATAGATCAGCATCCTTCAGTACGTAAGTGGCATGTTATTTTCAAAGTGCTTTATTTCTTACATGTATTTCATTCTGTAAAATTGTACATTTGGAAAACAACCATTCATTGAAAGTGTGCATTTGTATGGTTTTGCATGATATATCACATAAATTACAAAGAATAACAAAAGCAGGCAATTCTTTAATAATAGTACATTGAACACTTTTAAGCAAGTTCAATGTTCTTTACAGCATCAAATAAAGAAACAAAAACAGAGAGGCTGCAGAGAAGATGGTTTGACAAGTTTTTGTGGAAGGCTGCAATGATGAGGAATATGAGCCAGGATTTTGTTCAACTCCTTGGGGCAAGTTAGGAACAAAGTTTTGTTGACCTGGGCCCAATTTCATAGAGGCAATTAAGAGCTGCTTAAGCACAAAATGTAGCAAAGCAAAAAATATTGATGCTTACCAGAGTAAGGTTACCAGCCAAAATACCATATCACATGTAACATTTGTGACTGGTATCCTGCTCCTTTTTGCTTAGCAGAAAATTGTTAAGCAAAAATTCCTGATTAAGCATTTCTATGAAAACAATGATGAATGAAGTCCTTCTGTACTTGGTACACCAAAAGAACAAAGATTGAGGCAGTCTATAAAAAAGAGAATACCTAAAAAAAGGATTTGGGCTTAACTTACGGCCATGAAAAATGGAAGATCTGTGGAATAGTATCTCTGATGGTGGGAGTTGGCTGCGGAGATTGACAGAAGGTACTCATTGCGCATGTGAGCTGATCGTCTATCACATGTATCACGTCTTGTACATAGCTTGGATAACTGCCTCTCAAGGGCAGACTTGGTCTGGAAGAGCTTCAGTGAACCTTTCTTTACTCTAGGGTCAACGTTCACAACATACAACCAATCAATGATAAATCCAAATGACATCAGAAACTTAATGACAAGACTGTAGAATTAGTTACATGTGGTCATTTTTTTTACAGGGAAATGGGTAGGTAAAGGTCCACTAAACTTTTACTCTCAACAATAACGACAATCATATCAGGGGGTAACAACGATCAGGGTTTGAAGAGGGAATTGAAACAAATATTCCCATAAAGTTACTCCCGTAAATCATTTTTTAAATGTTGAGGGATAAAATACAACTGACACAGTTGTCTTTCCATTACCCACTACATCACTTGAACTGCCTCTATTCTGTAAGTCCAGTTCTACCTCCATGGTACGTCTGTGAGAAAAACCTGATCTGCCAATCACCTTGCTCCAGTTTTACTGCATGATTGGTCGCAGTTAACACAAGATCACTTGGATCATGTTATTATCATACTTGACTTATCTCAAGTTAAACCGCCACTCACTTGTTCTCTGCTTCTAAGGCTTTTTCTCTGGCCTCTTGAGCTAATGTCTCTGACTCTACATAATTCTTCTTAGCCTTGGTGAGATCTCTAATGGTTGATTGTATCTCCTCTTGACAGTTTCCAAACATTTCATCACACTGTAGTAAGGGAAAGAACAGAAACAGGTTAATAGACTGTGCAAGTCTCACGCATATTCAAACTTCCGGGACCATTGTGGTCCCAGCCATATGGAGTTTAACGTGGACTGAATGTGATAGACGCACACATTCGGGCATGATTGGCCAATGGGGTTTCTAACAATAAGCATCCTCAACCAAAGTTTTAATTTTGTTTCAATGTTAATTTGAACAAATTTTTTGTATTATAAAAATATTGTTATGGGTATTTTTTTTTCTTCAAGAATTTTGTATAAATATAATTCAAAAAGAAGATTTGATTTCATAAAAATATACAATATAGAAAAATATAGCCTTCGTTCAAGTTTTTTCTCGTTTTCGATAATGCTCGAGACTTGCACAGTCTAGTATTAGGGGTGGGGAAATCAACATGTGGAATGCATTGAATTGGTGATGTGACATGTTTCCCTGCCTTTAGCCACTTTGCATAAAGCGTCCAGTATTGGTCCCTGATGCTTGGATTGAGTTTTCCTTAATGTTTTATCCCCATATAACAACTGAACATTTATATTACTCTTAAAGTCATCCTGCAAAAGAACAATGCACGTGTAAAGGATTCCATGTTACCAAAATTATATGTATATATAAAACAATATTTAAAAACACGGACCTTAAACTGTTTTCCTGATGCAAACACACTAGAAAGACAAAGCCCAAGGCTACCATGGAAATAAACAGGTACCTTAATGCACACATTAATTATTAATACGACTACTCAGGGAATCAAACAAAGATGGCTAATACATGGATGGATGTCAAAATCTGTCACTACACATCATCATTTGCTTCTTCAAATTTAATAATAATGTCTTCACTACAAAACTGCATCTCCAGTAGGAAAGGTAGACTTGACCCAAGTCGAACTTTCGTCGAGTCCTTCGTCGTCTGATTAATCCACTGCATGCACTTTAACTCAGAATCGCAGCTTTATTTCACCACTTTGTTGTGCGCCCTCACTCGCCAGGAAAGTGCCAATCAACTGTATTCGAAAGTCCGACTTGATGAATCTGCCAGGAGGCACCCCCCTGCGTGATATGTAGTTATTCATTATGCATATGCAACAGTTTAAATAAGCGACACACGCGTCCGCTGCTGACCAATGGAATCAGTTCAATTTATGAGGGCTCCCTCAAGTAGGTGTTCACAATAACTCCAAGGCGTTACATTCAGGTTAATATGTCTGTGATGTGAAGCATCGATATTGAAAGAATATATGAATATAAGCCAGACTCTTTGAGATAGATTTCCCTTTGTTGACGAATTTCCGTTTTATGTTTAGGCCTATATATTTTTTAAGAAGGGTCCTGTGCAGGTGGAACAATGGACTGTTCTTACTGCACAATGAACCGTTAAACCACAAACATTACGTGATTTTAAACTTTGAATAAGTTGCCAATTATGGGAAGAAAATTATGAAACAATATTCTTCAACAAGCTAAACTCTTGATAAATACATTCCCAAGTTTTGAAGAATTTCCGTTTATATTTTGATATTTTTAAGACATGTGAGGGTGTGACAACGACGTTGCCCCGGTCTGCATGCTTCTCCAATCCCCTCGGACTCCCGACCCTTCCGGTCCCGCTGCCAGTTCGTGGGGGCTGGAGCTCCGCAGAGCTGTAGCTCCGCAGAGCTGTAGCTCCGCGTCCGCAGAGCCCCACGAGATTCACACGGCGTCAATGCAAAACCGATCCGTTGAGCCCCAAACGGTCGTCATATCTTATGATTTTAACAACTGAACAATACCCCACTTAAATATTGATATACTGGCGGAAAGACAGAATCTAAAGACCTTGTTCATGGTACACGATGAGCCCCTAACGTTTGAGAACCAAAGCATCCACCATCCATTCATGACCACTCTAAACAACCATTAAATGCACATCGTACCTTCACCAATAGTCGCCATTTTTCAAAACAAAGTTGTATGGCAGAGTTTCCAAGGAAGTCTTGAATATTCATCAATTTTTCAGGTCAAAGTGTACATAACAGTAATGTATTCTGAATGCTGCAATCTCATTGGCTGCTACCCAAATCGGTAGATGAGCTCCATTGGCCGTGTACAAACTTCTGGCGGATTCACCAAGTCGGGTGTCGCGATCCAAAATTCACTGGATTGGCAAATAAATGACACTAGAGGGCGCGCGTTACAACACTCATAGATTACTGACTCGATTAGCACGAGACCCGACTTGAACCAAGTCTATAGGAAAGGCAGTCCAGTGTACCATAAATGTTTACATTTCGGTATTAAAACAAGTCTGCATGGCTTTCCTGCACTTGGGTTAGTAGAGATATTTATCATATATATCAACAATTTTGTTCTACTTCAATTCAAATCAGTATAACCAAAATGAGGCTTGAAGGTTAACTATAACCAAAATGAGGCTTGAAGGTTAACTATAACCAAAATGAGGCTTGAAGGTTAAATAAGTCAGGCCCCATGTTTGTGTAGTCAACATTAATATTATTCATAATTACTTTAGAACACAGGTTAAATAACAAAAAAGACAATAAAGAAGTTCAGAAATTCATTTAAATCAGTCACTCGTGTATTCTTCTATTAGTTGACAACGTAGTCTTCTTAGTGTCGGGTACGCATGCATTATTATAAGCGACCTGCTTACACAAAATAAGAGTAGACTAAAGGCCTCAAAAAAAAAAAAAAATGTGCACCTTCCTAAACCTTAAGCATGCTAAGAAGAGATATTTACATTCCCAAGTGTTGGTTATCACAGTGAAAGCTCCTTTCCAAGTAAATTCTGAATTGTTTTTACTCCTGCTTTTAGCATGTTAAGCATGTGAGACACACAACAGAGTATACATGTACATGTACATGACATGATTCTGCGAGAATTTCTAAACTTGGCCATAGGGCATGAGTTCCACTCACCTTTTTGAGTGTTTGTGCTCGTGTGTTCTTCTGTGTTTTAATGGCATCCGTAACCTGGGAGTTGAGGGTCTCCGAGGCAGTGGTACGTGCCTTGGAGATCTTCTCTGTCTCGTCCAAGATGGCTTTCCATACATGTAGAGCCAATCTGTAGGCAAACCAAAACATTATTAGCACACATTCAATTTCATCATGAATAAATACCAAATATTGCATAGTGGAGAAGATTTAGAAAAACAGCAAAGAAATTTTGTAAAATTTGTGATAATTCTGTGAAGTTTGTCTTAATTAAAGGAGTACAATGAGGCCCAGGACACACCAGGTCGTCTTAGAAACACATTTAATACATGTACTTTATCGTCATGTAAATAAAATAAAAACAGATTATGCAAGTTTGGGAATGTTAAACAAATATTGTTACATTGATAATATGATAGAATTTTGTTTAGATAAAGCCAATATTATAACAAAAATCTTCACCAGATTCCACAAAAGTACAACTTCAACAAGACACATCCAAAAGTTGTCCACATTTGTAACTTCAACATTTGTCTTGAGTATCCCCAATGATCTCTTTGCTTCATACAACATGATGTCTTACAACGTCTGATTTCTCATTTAGTCTTCTACAATATGTTCTCATTTCTTACAGTGGCTTGCATACTTAATGCATCTCCTTGGTGTGTAACAAGCCACAGGCCACTTAGTTCATGTCCAGTTGACATTTAACCAATCAATGTCTTTAAAAGACCATAGAGACAGGCTAATGTACAACTTGACTCTAGAGGATCTATCTCAACGGCATCCACACATCTTATATCTAGCCAGATTACATTGCAATCACGTAAAGTTCAGCAAGGTAACAAATGCTGATGGGTAGTTAACATTTGTTAAAATAAAATAAATAATTTTATACCTTAAACACTAAACATTAAACAATATATATACTTTTGGTAAAAAATGCGTTTAAAAACTGATAAGTTTGTCTGTTCTACAGAAAAAATACAGGATTGTTAAAAACAACATAAAACCGCCACAAATCTTCAAAAAATGATAAGTTTCAATCGGAAAGCTTACTGATTATGAAGTTCATACAGTACCAGTACCAATCCTCAAGAGCAATATTTCTGTCTGACATAATGTCAAAGTCACGAAAATAGCATTTGAAAAGCCTCAAAAACACTATGACTTATTTAGCTTGCCACAACCAACGATAAATTAATATGAACGTGCACCAAAATCACTAACATGTTGTTGTTTTTTTTCACTTCAACAGGATTGACCTAATTTGACGCCATTTTCACTGGTATGTTAGATGGTGTGTTTATTTAATCAATAACAGTGTGAAGAGCTGGTCTTCACTGCCTGGTAATGACCACGAGGTCCATTAACAGTTGCCAGCCACCAACCAAGGTCATTACCAAGCAGGGAAGACCAACTCCTCACACTATTATTGCCATTAAAAGAAAGGAAAAAAACAGTAAAAAACATCACCTTTTTTTTTGTTGAAATTGTTTTGACCCGCACCCACCCACCCCAAATTTCTATTTTTGAATATTGAATGGCTTCATAATATAATCTGCACACTGAAGAACAAAGTAATGCCTCAAAAATTAACAAGATATTTTAGATCTCCAACATCAGTAGTTTTTCAATGGCTTTACCTTGCTTAAACAAACAACTTTGTAGTTTAATAAGGAACGAAATTTACGATCTTGGCCAGTTGGGTAATTTAATGTATATATTTTTTTAATAAATACTGAATTTCAATTTTGAATTTCAAAATAATAAAGGAAAACAGTTCATTCAATACGGTCGCTGCAAATGTCATTTCTTTGGTTAGTTCTTTCCCCTTCGGCTTGTTTATTCTGCTGCTTATCCAGGGATTGATTATTATGGAGAGTGAATGCATTGCTCCACGAATTATACTTATTTAATCAATCAATCCACCTTATATCAACATGTCTCAGGCACACGTCAGAGAAAACAACTTTAATTTACAAAGTAAATGTAAAATGGTAGGAAGTTCTCCTACTGAAATCACAAGTCATCAAAGGCAGTTTCAAAAGCCCTCTGAATGAACTAAACAATGGATAAAATAAACCTAACAGAATCAATCACGTGCATGGGTTACACAAGGATTGGTCTAGTTCCAAACACTTCACATCAATTCAATTCCATTTCCTTTCAGTTTCACAATAAAGGAGACTACATGTACATGCAACAATAAGATAATAAATAATTCAATCATTTTGGTTAAAGTTTTAAGTTGAATAAAATTGAATAGCATCTCTTCTTTTAAGACAGAACTATAATTTAAAAGTGAAAAAGACTTTTGCGACTGATCTTTAACACAAACACTGTAAGACCAAATTATTTAGGCTATTTGCATACAACGATGTCTTGGGCCAGTGTTTTCCCCCATTGTTCGAAGTACACAACAATCATGTATGCATTGCACACTATCATGCTGGTTCTTCATGAAGTTATGTAAACATCTGTGTTTAGGAGTGATGTATAAAATAATGTATATAAATTTTGGTTTTTACCCATACACCGATGTGTGTTAGCACTGTATACTCAGTACTTTCCCGAGTCCTGTGAAAAAATATCACAGGCTTATTACTCGGGTGGGATTCGAACCCACGACCCCTGCAATTCTAGAGCAGTGTCTCAACAACTAGACCACCGAGATTGCCCGGTAGCCAGAGGCAGTTCGAATCCTATGTTTTGGCAGCGGGTACCGCAACGATTATAATAGATGTTAAAATAATGCCTACCCAGTCATGGCGGCAGCCCGGGAACATATGTACAATTACATGTAATAGTAATATATGCTCAGATGCATCTAAATATCTCATTCTAAGTACATTTATTTGTATTCACATCAGCACATGATTGCCCGACTTGTATACACATTATCATGAATAATGTAGTCTTTCTCTCTCACTCAGTACACAGACAGGCACAATGTGGTACGAAGCACCAGGATTCAAAAGTCAATACTGTCCCTGTGTGAGTCACAATACATGTACCATGGAAAATTACACTCAGTGGCTGGTATTATGATATACATGTGTTGTATTACTATATTTGACAATGAAACAATGATGCCTCAAAAATGTAATCCCACTATTCAAAAAAAACATATACACAAAAGGTGCTTACTTTGCATTGGAATAAGAAACACTGGGGTTAACCCCTGCTACATCTACATACACAAGACCTTCAACTTTATGTCTGAATGTATGATCGCCCAGGCCAGGGTTCGAACCCACTCTCTATAAATAATAGAACATGAATATACTCACTAAATGGCTAGGCTGTGATAAAGATCAAAGGGATAGAACCTTATTAAAACATTCACCAAACTAAACTGCGCCAATAAAGTATCTAAACACTTACAAATGGTCAGATTAATCGGAATCTGAAATAGTATGCAAAAAAATATTTAAATAATTCGATTCACAGTTATCTTCTGTGCATTTTGACACCTCTTTTGTTGCACTGCGATGTTGTTTGGCGGATTTATGGGCACTTGAGTGGCTTAATGCTGATGATCATCGCAATCGATTTATCCAACACGCGACAAACAAATCATTTATAAAAGGCGGGCAAAAATAATGCTGATCTTATTCGTCACAGTACAACGTTGAATAGCGGCTTTTGCAACTTTTGAAATTCGACCTTAAGCCACCCAAGTACCCATAAATCCGCCAAACAACATCGTAGCGCAGAAGATAACTGTGCATCGGATTAATTAATTAATTGTTTGCATACTATTTGAGGTTCCGATATATCTGACCATTTGTAAGTGTTTAGATACTTTATTGGCGCAGTTTACTACAACAACACACAGTGTATATTGTACTTGTTTGATTGGATTGGCAACAGTTGGCACAAACCCAAATAATGTTCAACATTAACCCTCCTACTATTGGTAACTTTTTTTCCAGTAAGTTGACCAATCATTCTACTGGCCAGGTTGTGTTTGGTACTCTATGGTATGGTGTCACAACTGTGCACAAAATTAATTAAATGTCAACAGTGAGTGTACTGTGTACATGCATCTCCCAGATGTTACTACATGTACATAAGTACATTATTATTCCAAGCTGACATAGTTTTTTTACCTATTATAAGTTAAAACCATTGGACGATATTGACAAGTCAGATAGTAGGTGGCATAATTTTATTTTGATTGATGGTAAGGTTGAGATCCCATTCATGTAGACTGTACATGTGGGTGTAGGTACGTGCAAGACCACAGGGCATCAGGTTGGGTCAGTGGTTTTTTTCCCTACCAATCACTACTGTGGACCCGGTACAAATCCCAACTCAGACCGGAGCCTTGGTCAAGTTCGAGCAAGAACTATTGTTGACCATAGTTCGACTACGTTAGCCCGAACTCTGTCTAGTCAACGATGGTTGGACTACGCTAGTCGACTATTTGGAACCAGCCTACCAGGCATGGTCGCATGGCTGGTTATCATTAGCCGTTTTCAAAGCACAGTGCAGAGAGGACCAGTTATCAGTTAATGATAACGCACGTTGAGCCGCTGGTCACGTTGACTGGACATGACTTGACTAGAATTGTTTGTACTTCAACTACTTTGCACATGCCCAGTAAACAACCACTAGTTAACCATTGGTACTTGCGCGAACTTGACCCTTGCATGTAGATTGGGTTTTCAGTCCCTACCTGATTGCATGGGCTTTCCCCATTTGGGGTTTTCATCCCACATATAAAACTGACGATTTCTTCTAGTTTACTAATCATCATCCTATTATTGGCGCTTATGCTGTTGGATGTGTATTGAGAAAGAAATTCATTTTGCTCTGTGTACTTATGGAATGCACACCTCTCTTAGTCAATGCTTAGCTATTAATCCCAAAGTGAATGTATTAAACTGTTTTGACATGATCCATGCTATTAATCTGATTAGGGATAGTTAATCAGTTACACAATGCAGATAGTACAGATTAATGCCAGTAACTGTTCACATATTAAACGTACATATTCTTCAAACCAATAGGCCATCAAATAGACCAGTCCTCTTGAACACAGATTTGCACAATAAAACACAAAACGTCATTGCATATCATCAACTTGAATGTGTTTCAAAAACACACCTTTTTTAAAATTCTTGTCCATAACATTGTTAACTTTCCTCACAATTTGACCTTTGGTCGCTGTGAAGAAAATATTTGTTTTTAACAATAAATGGTTCTTATTACTTTAGCGCTTTATGACATCCCTAGGGCGTATCAAAGTGCTCATTAATTGTTTTTCAACAAGATAAGAAGAGCTGTTTATCATGGTGGTTTTTATTAGCACTTCTGAATGAAACTAACCATAAGCAGCATTTGAAAATTAAAATGACAAAAAATAGTCCTTGCTCTATGGTCACAACTCACAAAGCCTCTTTCTTAGCACAATACTGTATACGGACACGTACATGAACACTGTGAAATTGTTCACTGTGTTCAATGGAAACTTAGTATTATTGCTGTTGGAACAAAGGGAAGCTTCAAGCTTTTTACACCATGGGGGAAGGAAGTACTTGAGTGTAAACTTCCACAGAGTGAAACAATACCACATTATGCTGACAAATCAATCAACTTCTAAACACAGGAGCATGACATGACTAGGTTCAACAGTTCAAGGGAAATTGTGATTATTATTCACTTTCCGACCGGTAAATATAATCCCAGAGGGCCCAATTTCATGGCTCTGCTTACCGCCACGCTTTCGATCACTATTCTTAGCTTAGCTTCCAGGGCAAGCACCAAATTTTGGCGCTAGCTGTGAAAGCGAAGAATGCCTAGTAACGCGCACAAACAGAAATTCCCTGCTAACCTGTGAAATACACTTGACGTAAGCGCGGAATTCCCTGCTTCCGTAAGCGCCGATTCTTTGCTTACAGTAAGCAGAGCCATGAAGTTTGGTCCAGTTCTACCTGACTTCACAAATATACCAGAGTGTATAACATGTAAGTAGAAAGAACTGGTAAATCAGTACACTATCATGTAACTCGGCCTTGATGTCAAAATTAGAGATGGTTATAAATAAACAAAAAAATAAAAGAGAAGATTCCACAGCATCAACTGTTGCTCTTAAGAATTTCCTGAACAGGACAAGCATGGCATTTTTACATATCTCACAGGTCAACCGATGGAAACATCATCATAAAAAAACAGTTGTGTGCAAAGGTTCACCCACTAATATTAATTGTAGACAAATTTCTACTCAAGTACATCTATTGTACATATGGCACTCGTGAAGAGCAAGGATTCATTACACGTTATGAAATGCCACTGCAAGGTTTCTGTATGGATTATTTTGTAAACAATCAACAAGGATAAAAAACAAACAAATACAACGTATGTTCATACAACCAACACAACAAAAACAGGTGTTATTTTCGTACAAAATCTATGTTGATAATTACATGTATGCACTCATTGTCATTGAACCCATCAACTCCATGAACTGAAATGAATAACTGAATACACTAGAACCATGTGAGCTTTTGCTCATATTAAACACTAATTTAACTTGAGAAGGTAAATTATGATTTTACAGTTAAGACAACTGAGATGAAATTTAAGCAAGCTAGTCACAATTTAAAAACAAACTTTCTTACGAATGTTGCGTGTACAATACATTGGTATTTTGATTTTGACTAGATATACAATCATTCAAACTATTCTGTAGCTAAAAGGATTGTACATTTACATATATACTACCTGGGTCTCAGGCCTGGAGTTCAATCTTTGAGAGGGCAAGGCCATTTTCATTTTGCAAGGGGCACTTCCATTGGAAAATCTTTAAGTCTGTGGGAAACTTTTGAAACGGCACCGAGGCAAAGACCAGGGGCAACAGTAATTCCAGGCCTGGGGTCTTTGTAACAGTATCTAAAACAGTTGAGTGAGTTAAGCTGATAATTTCAAATGTTGAATTCATTGCATAAACATCTCTTGACTTTGATAAAGTATGGCTACAAACAATTTACTACAGAACTTCATATCAAGCCCCTAGTTCTTAACTGTAAAAGAAAATAACATCTCAATAGCAACACATCAAAGAGGATAAAAGCCACCAAAGGTCCAAGGACTCTTAAAAATGCATTAACTTTTACTTGACTTCTGTTGGTTAGGTGTGATAACAATCCTTAGCTATTAATGGCTGTAATGATATCTGCAAATCTATTCTGTGTCCTCCGTTAAGACTTCAAATCTCACTAAGAGTAACCTGAGAATATCAAAGGAAACACAACGGGGTTGCCAAGGTAATGGCAGCTACGTAAGTGTAGAGCTACTATGTATCATCAGTTTTTTCTCCTGAGGTCTGGGGTTGAATGACCCCTGAGTCAAGAGTTACTACACTAGCAAGAAGGACAAGAAGACAGTCAAGAAAAGGAAATATGAAATGGCAATTTAGATGATTTATTCAATTGTATAGTTTTAAACAGAGGCCGTTAATTTTAAAAGGGAAAAAATTAATAAATTCTTCCCATTTGGAAAGAAAGCTAAAGATTAGATTATATGACAGAAAGTAAAATTTGGGGAAATTACACATCCATCCCATGGAAAAGAGTCATCATTTCTGAAAATAACCATCTTTTCTTTGAGGCAAAACAATTCTGATAGCATGCAGGCTTTTTCATGGATCGTGTGCCGATTTATCTTTTAGTAAACACATACAGTTTGTTACAACTGTTTGCTTGATTTTAAAGCCTCCTCCAACCACGTTTATGGCATGACGATAGTATTGATTTACCCATCATTTAAACAACTAATTAATTAGTTCTCAGAATTGTAATGATCAATAAGCATGCCCATTAATTAGTCTAGATTTACACAAACAGGAAGTGTTTTTCCAAAATTAATAATAACAATATGTAACAATTTGCAGGAAATCTTTATTGGGTTATTAAATTTTCATCCAGAGTATTGTGGAATTGTGCAGTCCATCCTGTGATGCTGCATGGAACTTTCCATCTGGCACATAAGATGTACATAATATATACGCATACTTTGCCAAAATAAAAATGAAATTGTATAATGGTAAAAGGATTTATAAAATAATCTTTTAACAGTTGCTGTGAAAATATGGTTCATTCCTCAAGTTTCTGGTTTTCAAAACATGTATTTTTTTTGAAGACGGAAACATCTTTGGAATACATTTGCCTAGCAACGTTCTGCACCACCCAATGAACCAAAGTCCTCTTTGCTTTGGACGAATACTTCAACACCCCTCGAACAATGTCACAAAACAGACTGAAAGTCAAACATCCAACCATACAGACTGAAAGTCAAACATCCAACCATACAGACTGAAAGTCAAACATCCAACCATACAGACTGAAAGTCAAACATCCAACCATTCTACACCTGATATTTTTCTTGTTTTCACTTTAAGATTCTGTAAACTCTGAAGCTTTAAAACTAAGCGATTTTCGTGGTATTCTTACTAAAAAAATATCAAATGAAGTTGTATTGTTCATAAACGGTTTTCTCTGTAGATCAGTAGGAATCTGGATAAAAGATGACAACTCTCATGATTTGTATTGTTTTGACTCTGAAATAAACTTGGCATTATTCAGTAAATGTAATGTAAACACTATTATGAACAAAAATAGTTTCTTATGATTGTAGTTCTAAGACAATTCTTTGCAATCTATCTTCGCTTTAGTAAACATATTTCATCATCAAGAAGAAAACTGGTATGAAGTACAGACACAGTCAAAGAAATAGCAAAGAAGATCCCACAAATAACTGTTGGTTATTTTGATTGTAAAAATCAAAATAAGCCTGATATGAAACAAAACAAATCATTTGACTACCATACATGGCCCAATTTCATGGTATTGTTTGTCATTTTAGGTAAGAAATCAGTATTTCTATTTCATAAAACAGTTGCAGTTCTTTCTTCGGTTATAGCAAGGCATGTTTGCTTGTGTTTGTTCCAACTTAACATACACACAAAGTACATGTACATGTTTACAATGTACATTCCAAAAAGAGTTTTTATAATTTCATTATTCACATAATACACTGTAATCCAAATAATCTGAATTAGTCTGTGTTGATTGTACCTTTAATGTAGTTGTTTAGTGAAGTTAAACTCTATAATAATACATGAACATGCAGCAGACATACAGGTTGGATGAATCACTTCCTGAGATGTTAAACACTCTAGAAGTTTCTATTTTACCCTGTAGCACAAAGTGCCTAATGCAGCCCTCATACTTCACAATGGCAACGACGTCAATTGTTCAGCACTCCGCACTAATGACGTAACTTTTGCTCAAAAAAAACATTTTGTCAGACAAACATCCCACCACTTACGCGATCACCGCATCATCGACGCGCCAAAACTGCACTAATAGTATACATGTAGTCAGTACACGTGAGTTAACATAAAACTTGGACATGTACACTCGCATAAAGTTAGTAAAATTTGACACATTTGTCTGAGATCTGGGTAATTAGCTTCTATTTTTAGCAGTAGTGCGGAGTGCTAGTACCGTCAATGCCCCCAACTATTGCCGCGATGCCTTTTAAAAGCCCACTTTTCTATTTTTAGCAATACTGCAGAGTCCTAGTGCCACCGATGCCCCTGTTGCCGCGATGCCTTTTAAAAGCCCACTTTTCTATTTTTAGCAATACTGCAGAGTCCTAGTGCCACCGATGCCCCTGTTGCCGCGATGCCTTTTAAAAGCCCACTTTTCTATTTTTAGCAATACTGCGGAGTCCTAGTGCCACCGATGCCCCTGTTGCCGCGATGCCTTTTAAAAGCCCACTTTACATGACAATTGTTGCCATGCCCTTTTAATAATAATAATATAAATGTATAATGCGCAATTTTCCAGAGAACTGTTCAAGGCACCTACACAAAAAACGAAAACGGAACTATCTCATTGCCATTGTGCCCTTCTGATACTAGTGATAATAGTATTCCAAAATCATCGTCCATCTCGGAATATGACAAATAAAAATAGCAAAAACAGCATGCAAGAGCAGACAGTGGGGGAAGTAAGAAAGAAAAAACACCAAGCTTGGAAAGAGTAGAAACAACAAAGATGAGAACTACATGTACTGTCAATGGGAGTTCAAACAGAGACAAATACATGGCAACCCATGGACTTTTCAGGAATCACAGATAAAAGATTTCTTTTGGAAAGAATACTAAAATGTCTACTTTATTAAAATTCAGAATTGTAATAGCAACTTGAATCTTTCAACAAATTGGCCCTCCATAAGGCCACATAAAAAAAAAATTGTTGAATCTTTCAACAAATTGGCTCTCCATAAGGCCACATAAAAAAAAAATTGTTGATCGCCCTTTTTTGATGGGAAGTGGGGGAGGGAGGGTTGTTTTGTTTTTTTTGTTTTTTTTTTACATGGCAAAATATGAAATAAAGAATAAAGATATCATCATAATCATTACAAAACAAACGGTTTGTGTGATTTTGATGTTTTTAATTGTTCTGTTAAACCCTTTCAAATCATAGATGACATTTTCTGTAAACATTTTCAAAAAACTAAAGCGCAGCCTAATAAGTAAATATTTGAAGAATTTTTCTTGTTTTGCCAACATGAATAACCTTTCTTCAATCATCTATTTCCGACCTATGGATTTTGAAAAAAATATCAGCTGAAAAATCTGGGAGCCAAATTTGACTAAAAAGATCAATAAAAATACAGTTTTTTTATGACTTTAAAAAACCCAAAAAACCAATTGGGGTCGGGGGATTTTGTAGGGTCAGGCAGGGACGATCAACAATTTTTTTATTTATGTGGCCAAAAGTCAGGTTTTTTTTTAAAATGACTTGTTGATCCAAAACGACAGAGGCTGAATACAACAAATTAAACACCTACTGTAAATGTACACTGTGAATGGAATAAATACTAGACATAATAATTGTGAATCGTGTACACAGTGTATACTCTTAGGAAATTGTCAGTGTTTTAACCTGCATGTATCCTGATTTATTTTTAAAGTGTGATGACATTTCCTCTTTTTGTTTATTCAGGTGATTCACAAGTGAGTCCACAGTCACGCTGAAGTGACAGAAGATTGCAATTGGAATTAATCACTGCAAAGTACTGAGATGAACAATACTAAGTGTACCCATTCATGAAGCATATAATTTCAGTTCATAAGGTCGGCTTGTATATGTGCTCATTCTCTTTTCAAGTTAGTCAAAGCATGATAAATCATTTATGTTTAAAAGAGTACATTCATTCCATCATTCCCATCCTCTTGTTACTAACGTCAAACGCATTGTGGAGATTTTATCAAATAAGACAGTCGTCAGTTAGTAAGTGAATAACCTTTCAGGGTTAGTCAGTGATTTTGTGCGAAAAAATTTGTGCTGACAAGAATTGAGCTGGGTGGAACATTTTTCTCGTACTTTTCAGTAGCTCAGACAGCATACTTCTTGGGACAACTTATGTCATGTGAAGTTTAAAGGCAGTGGACACTATTGGTAATTACTCAAAATAATTATTGGCATAAAACCTTACTTGGGAACGAGTAATGGGGAGCTGTTGATAGTATAAAACATTGTGAGAAACGGCTCCCTCTGAAGTAATGTAGTTCTCGAGAAAGAAGTAAATTTCCACGAATTTGATTTTGAGACCTCGGAATTAGATTTTGAGGTCTCGAAATCATGCATCTGAAAGCACACAACTTCGTGTGACAAGGATGTTTTTTCTTGCATTATTATCTCGCAACTTCGACGACCAATTGATCTCAAATTTTCACAGGTTTGTTATTTTATGCATATGTTGAGATACACCAAGTGAGAAGACTGGTCTTTGACAATTACCAATAGTGTCCAGTGTCTTTAAGAAAAGTACCAAAAGCTCTCAGATATGTTTCCTCAGTTTTTCAGATCATTAACAAGTTTCATACCCACAAGGTATTATAAGCAATAATAGAGTTTCTTTAGGTATGTTTATGATAAACAAATAACACAAATAAAATCCAGTGAAATCTGTCTTTACATGCTTGAGGTATCATCTATTATTGTTCCAACATAAAATATTTTGCAAGTTTACCACCCTTTGGATAGGAAGCAAAACTGTGCGTAGGTCTTCTGTGTTGTATAATACATCTTAAAAACTCCAGCCTGGCACTTTTGTGGCATATACACATTGGTTGAAAATCTTGGTGTTGGCAATCTCTTAACATGTACAAGTATACTGGAACTTACATGTACTTCAACCATAGATATGATAGAGCAAGTACTTTATGCTTCAACCTACACATAGATGACATACGTAGAAACCCTGACTTTAGTATGAGAAACTCAAAAATACTGTGGCATTTTTACTGTTTTCTCAACAAGTAAATAACAAGTATTCAGCTGAAAATTTCACATGTAACTTATATTGTATCTTTATTTATGATTTGGCCTATAAATCAGCATTAAGTTGACAAAAGCCAAAGGATGAACCTACCTTTAAAGAGGGGCTCCAAAGTCAAATTCAATTAAGTGATCCACCCATTTTCCAATAGACAGAGTCCTTATGAAAATGGAAACAAAATTACTAGTCTCTAACCCTTGAAGTGCAAGTTTTGTCAAAATCCAAATGTGTTTGATGGCACCACCTTTAAAATATATGTACTGTACATTTTTGTACAGAATTGTTTTAGTTCGCTCCTAAATTTTGATGATATTCAATCAAAGCTGTATTGAATTTGACCTTTGCATTGAATTTGACTGGCGCAAAAATTGCTCTTTGGAATGTACAGACCCATTTGTGTTTTATGTCCAATAATCATATATCAAATTTCGCTCTGAAAGAGTATCAAATAAATTGACATTTTACATTTTACACCTTTTTTCTGTGAGGTTAGAGACTTGTAATTTTCCCCCCACTTTCAAAAGGATTAAATCTATTGGAAAATGAGTGGATCACAAAACTGATTCTGGCCTTGAAGCCTATCTTTAATTCATTGTGCATAGAACATTACAATCTAAATCACAAATGGCTACCTTATTACCTTTGGAAAAGATGCTTTATTAATTTTGTTCTTTGTGCAGCGACAGAGAAAATACAATTGATGAAAAGCATTATCCCCCCACCTCCCTGATTGTTTGTGGGGGTTTTTAAATGAAAGAATTTATTGACAATAGATAGCCTGGTAGGAGACAGGTTGACATTTGTGATAATGCATTGCTTGTGCTGTTGGCCTGCTGTCGCCGTTATGTCCCAAATTTCTGAATACATGTCACAGAATGTCCATTTACCTCCATGTTTAATATGTCCTAGACACACTTGCCTACAAGTGCCACTTTACATCCTAGATTTGAGTTTCAGGTTTCAAATTGACTTTTCCATAATTTAAAGAAAAGAACCCTTTAAATAAACGTGGAATAATAAAAATCAGTTCAGGCAAAGCAAGTTAACTTTGGTAATCTTTAACTGTGGTTTTTAGGAAATGGAATAAATTTATTTTGATTGAATATAATCAAAGCTGTTAAAGCAATGTTACGCGTTAAAGCAATGTTTGAATCAAATATCATAATGTAATAACACTAAATAATATACACAAACCTCTGCACACATCTGCTTTTCCTTGACAATGTGAATACCTAATTCTAGTAATGTTAGTATTCAAAGAGTTACTAGAAATCCCCTTTTATACTTATATAAAATTTGTAACATTTTTTGTGTACTTTTTATGTACCTCTTAACCTGTCATTTCAGCAGGACGTTTTATCCTCCTAAACTTGATTTACATGTATTTAGTCTTCTGACAACAGTCCAGGTGTAATCATTATTATTATCATTTTTTTTTTTTAATTTTTTTTTTTTTGGGGGGGGGGGTACAATTAACCAAGTTGACTTGAAAATTAGCTGAATTGAATTGAATTGAAACTGTTGAGAAAACCAAAGCTGCACCATTTCTTCAGCAAATTTCAGTTTGTTGCACTCAAATGTGCTCAGAAGTGCTCATACATGAACATGTAGTACATGGTGAAGAATTATTATTGGAAATTGCTAGTGGGCGAGAAAACTGGAAGCCTGCGTGATAACAATGTTTTTTCTGCTCTTAATGTCTTGTTCTGCACAAGAATCAAATGGCATCATAACAAGATGGAATATTCCATTAAGTAGGTAAATGATCCTGACAAAACCATGTAAGAATATATCATAAATTCCAAGAATCTCGTGGAAATGTTTATTCAAATCCTTCCAAGAGATCTACTTGAATCAGACAGTAACTAATGAAAATGTCTTGAAAATAAATGTACTGTAAGTGTTTGGAAAATGTGTTCATTTGCTATAAAAAGGGGGTGAATTGGTAATAGCGCTCAAAACAACTTAACATTTAACAGAACTTTTATAATGATCAGAACGTAGGTATTCACTATGATTAAGAGAATTATTTTTTCTTATTCTGTTAGTTTTTACCTTTGTCTGTTTCCTGCCTGGTCCTTAATCGGTGCTGGAAAATCTCTCTTCTGCTGAAACTGTGTAGCAAGTTTCTGAAGAGACTGTGCAAAGAATAAGGCAGTATGGACAATAAATAAAAACATTAATTGGCAAAGCTTTATACAAAAAAATGTATCCATAAATGGCAAAACAATGTCCATATTCGTACACCGTAATTCTAGCACAGTACATACAATAATAGAAAACTACAAAACATTTGAAGGCGTTTTGTAAATAGAATTGCCACCTTTTTCCATGTCGCAGCAGGGCTAGCCAAGTGTGAACATACTAGTTAAGAATTCATTGGGTTAGTCAGAATTGCTCCTTAGCTAGCCTGGCATGTTACTCAAAATTGGCAAACTCTTTCAAATTATGACATAATTGATGATTTTCAAGGGTATCAAAACATCCCAATTTTCTAAAAATAACTATCAATTTTTTCCCCACAACCTAACACAACAAGAAACTGGGTGCTTTGATAAAACCAATCAATACCTTCCGGTGCCATTTGTAAACCATAACTTGTCCTCTTTAGCATATATATTTTATTGATTAACTCTTTCTGTATGTCATCTTGGTCTGCACTGTGGATAACTAATATCCAGTTATCAACATGAGAGCTGTAGATAAATCTACACCACCAAATACAATTGCAATTGCACTCTCACGTAAGTATATAGTATTTGTACTCAGCATTTTTTTCATCCAAGAACTACAGATGTGTACAATCCAAACCCTGATTATCCCATGTAGACTACATGTATAACAAAGTATAAGTAACTGACAGATGAAATTCCAGTAAAAGGGGTCAGAGAAAAGCCAAAAGACTCTTAACATCAAGATCACATAGCCATCAAAAATGTCTCTAAGAACAGGTGTCAATCATACTAAGACCAGGTCCGAATTGGCGGCTACAGCTAGGCTACGGCTGGATTTTCATATCATCATAGTTGAAGTATAGAACATTCTTAGCAACACCCTTAGCAAGAGCCGTAGCCGTAGCTGTAGCCGACGATTCGAATGTACAATGTTTAACTTGCTTTTTTCCTTAAAAAAACAACCTACATTGACAAATTATAACTACATGTATCATTATCTGATACAAAATATTTTGTCCAAAAAATATATCTAACAAAATATTTAAAGTAAAATTTAACTTGTTTACTGTACTTCCAGAAGACCAAATTTTAATATTTGTTAGACTGACATAATTTCCTTGACAAATTCTTTCAAGCCCATAAAGTACAAGTGATGTATTGTACATACTTGAACTTGCCATATCTGATACTTTATCAATGTGGTTATCCATCAGCCTACAAAGCATAGTCATCATGGAAGATATGAATGCCACACATAATCAAAAACAAACTCCATCAATTCTTTAGAGGAATTTGGGTTTCAATCATTTTAAAGCAACATGCACATTATATAGGCCTGAATGATTGATGTAAATAAAGCTTTGGAAATGTGACAGGCATACACACATGGACCTGAACATACAAAAACTAATGGACATTTTTAACTCATCAATTGTCTGAGTGATCAAATGGCATACTCAAACCACAGCCAATTAGCCTTGTTGAGATAATTGTGGACACTATAGGAGTGTACTATTTGGTTTGGGTACACGTACGCAGACAAATTTACCCAAACCTAATTGTAATAACTAAGTAATAGTGTCATAGTTTTGTGTCCACCATCTCAAAATGGCTTATTCGGTTTCATCGCTGCAAGGCACTTTGGGAGTCCTTTGTTGATTTACCAGAATAATAGTATTTTCATTTAAACACGTTTAATGACTGAAACCTCGACTTTTCTCTTGAACATTTAACTTGAGCTTAACTTTTACAGCTCAAGATTTGTTGACTAATTGATAGCTTAAAATTAAAAAGAAATTTCTTTCACTCAGAAAATGTCTACCAAAACAGAGAGTCTGCATTGCAGTACAAATGTCCTTACCTTTCATACAAGGATAAAACACTACCTGTGGATGCAGCTACAGGTGCAGTTTTACAATACATTATATTAAAAAAAACACTAAATGTAAACAAATAAGTATCGAGTTGAACCTCAGGGGAAAAATTGCAGTAGATGAATTTGAGAAGTAGATGCAGAATCACGTATCAGTATCAGATACATGTACTATTGCACTTGTACACAGAGCAAGTAGACATACAATGCATGCTATGAGCTCAGGATCTTGCTAGCAAAATCCTGACAACAAATCTGATTATCCACTCACAGTTTCATGATGCAGTTTTTCCTGTCAATGGGTATTGATCCCCCCAACCCTCTAATAATCATTATAAAAGTAAATAAAAAACAACAACCACTGCATTCTCTGTAATCTTCAAAAGTAACCTACCCAAACAAAATTTCCAGCTAAATTTCTGCATGCATATTGTTCGGACGGGTAATTCAATAACACACACAGCTTTTTATTATTTTGAGCAAAGCTTCACAGTGGCAGCCTCCAAAATATGTGATAATTAAACGTCTGTATGCAACTTTATATTCATCAATATTCGTAAGCTTTTAAAAGATCATCTCATTAACTCCCAAAATACATTGAGTGACATAGCCTAGTTTATGTATAGGAAGAATCCTAATGCAGTGCCAACCACGCTTTATGTAATTTATAACCTGAGCAATATTTTACCAATACATCCAAACAAACAACAAGACTTTCTTCAAACAGGATTCAGAGTATAAAATTAATGCAAATTTTCCCCAAGCCTTAAAGGTAGTGTCATACATTGGTAAATACTCCAAAAGTTAACGACCATAAATACTTCCTTGGTGAGCAGCACCGCAGCTGTTGATAGTGTTAATTATTTTGAGAAAGGATTCCCTTCAGTAATATGGTTCGGAAAAATTTTCACCTACAATCATTTTAATCTGAGAAACGATTCCTCAGATTTCTGTGGGTTGGTGTCCGTTTGTGAATGCTGCGGCCAGAGATGCGATTGGTACCCACAGTCACCTCGCTAAACGTGGATGGATTCAACGTTCTTGTGAAAATACTGTGATTTTTGTTGCTGTTTTCTCAGCAAGCAGACACTGTATTTAGCTGAAACTTTCACATGTGGCTTTTATTGTATCTTTCTTTATAATTTTGCCAACAAATAAGCATTACATATACCTTAACAAAATCTAATCTATGACCCTAGATGCTTAATGCTTAATTGATTAATTGAAAAACACACTTGACTTCCTATCTTCTCCTATTCCATCCACCTTCAACACAATAATATATCCAATCTTATCCCTTCACAAGTAGGTTATTTATTACCATCATTTCATCACTGGCCTCTGACACATCACCTTGTATATAATCTGTAAATAGCATTTTATTTTAAAACCATGCTGACAAATTAAATTGCCCTCCTTTTGGAGAGCACAGCCTTTTTTGTTCCTTCCTTGATCTTAAAATAAATGTGAGGGAAATTGCTGAATGCAGCAGAGTCCTTCCTGTTTTGTCTCCAACAGGCAGGTATGTTTCCTGTTCACAGTCAGTGACACATCGTCTATTGACAATCATCACAGCGGCTGATTTTTTTTTTTTTTTACCAAAGATTTCAGATAAATTGAATTTGTATAGAACTGCTTAAACTACTGACATGCATGTTTAATGTTAAGTACATGTACATGGTATAATGCATGTAAACAGACAAATCCTTCAAAGAGTCAACAATATTCATTTCATAGCATGTACATTGTACATGTACTGAAATACTTTAACTTTCAACTAAAATACATGTAGCTCTGATACAAGGCAAAATGCATATTCTGTCAAATTCTGTATGTGGTGGATACAGATTTAGAGTTTACAATGTTATGAAGAGAAGTCCTGAAGTACAGGAAATACTGGACAAAATGTAAGACATCAGAACATTTAGAAATATAAACTCTTGATTGATCTGGATCTCCACTCTGAAGGCTTATTAGTTTGTTGTGATTATCCCAGAACGATTATCTGTACCACTTTGAAAGTAGATCTAAGATAATCTCAGTCTGCCTTGAACAAAACTGACAAAGAAAAGAATAGAGTAGAGGAAGGAAGTAAAATCCTCTTTCATGCTTGCTAATCCCAGCTGAGCTTTCTGTAAATAAAAACCAATTTAGAGACCAAGTAACCTTAAATGCTTTCTCCTCAATACAGGCATGATATTTGTCCCTTGGAAAAAAGTTTGAATATTTTATCGAGTACAATGGCTAACCTAATACACATGGTGTAGGCTTTAATAGACTTTTCAGGCTATTTAATCAATCACAATTTTCTGATTTTTCCCAAGGGCAAACAAATCGGTAAAATCAGAATAAAGTAGGAAGAATATCGAACCTGTTGATAGAAAGTTCCCTTTAATTCAGTCGATCAAAATAGTAGGCCTACTACATGTAGCATATGGACATATTTCAAGGGGTACTGTAACTACTGTAAAAAGATCACTTAATGCAACTTGGGCATTAACACAGGCATTAGCCATGTCCTGCTGAGAACTTCAAGGATTGTCAACATTTTTTCATTCTAAAGATCTGTCATTACAAAAACTCAGTTGACCTACATGTACATAATAATAAAGGTATTAGCCTTTTATGTTGTACTTCGAATGTATTGAAGAAACGCACCGAGGTACATCTACATTGTAAAGCAAACACAATCTTTGTATGCCTCAAAACTTGGCCCTATCCCCCCTCCCCACGTACCACTACCCCTCCCTCACCCAAAAGTGTATCCGGATATGCAACATTGTTGAGGTGAAATGGGTACATTTAAACAAGTTATAACATGGATTTCTAAATGTACCTATGGTTACAGATTTAAAACAACATTTCCACCCTGAAAACGACATCCAGGACATCACTGTGGTTTTTTAAACAAAAACAGGACGTCCTTTCCTTTGGGTGTTAAACCAAATACTGGGCACTGATGGTATCCAAGTTCTAATGCTATTTACATGTAGGCTACTACTTGAATATCAGGGAGCTTGAGGAAGCACATTCTGTATTTTCAACTTTGTATGGTCGTGTTCATAGAGTATACTTGATGTTTTGTCACTTTACTTTGAGTTTCATTGAGTGGAGACAATGATAGAGATAGCCGTGTTAGTCTAATAGATAAAACAAGGGAGTGGTAGCACTGAAAGACTATTTACATTTTTTTTAAAACTGCATGAGCTTTCGTAGCAACAACTACGTACTTCATCAGATGTGATTTCAAACCACTGCACATAACATTTCTGAAAACCTCACCATTATCAAGAAATAATTGAGTTTTATTCCCAAAGGTTGAGAGGGTGAGTATTACTGGGTTTTAATCTTGGGTAGGAATTTGAAGGGTACTTCACAAGGACTTGATAACACCCCAAATAATGTAATCAAATTGTGAGGTCAATAAATTTGTCTAAACAGTAGGTACCTACATGTACAGCTGGAATGGTTGATAAAAAATACACAGTCCAAAGTCCAAGCCCTGAGCCTTAATTATAATAATGGGAACTTAAAAGCACTGAACACGTTTGGTAATTGTCAAAGACCAGTGTTCTCATTTGGTGTATCCCAAACAATATGCATAAAATAACAAGCCTGTGAAATTTTGGGCTCAATTGGTCATCGAAGTTGCAAGAAAAAGATGAAAGAAAAAAAAAAACGATGCCTTTAATTTTAATAATGGGAACTTAAGACTGTGTGTGACTTTTCAAACTGCTTGTAAATTTTTAAAAGATGATTACTTGACTTTGAGAAGACTCCACAGTAATATTTTGTGTTCATAAACACTCCTTTCTTATTCTGCATATATATAACTCTATTGTTTTAGTCTTGAATCGCTACGGGCCCTATAAGGCATTTATTGTGTGAGTTTAGCAACAGCAGGGTGTTAAACTTGGGTGTTAGCCCATCGAATAAGTAAACTGTGCTTTTTACTTGCCTGCATTAATCTTTCAGGTGTACATACATGTACGTACATTTATTGCAGCTAGTCTAAAGTGTTTTTTTCACACACACACACACAAGTTCACAACAGAAAGGTTAACATTTTAGTTTTACAGATTGTGTTTCTGTCCACGTCTATACAGAAAAATACATTTTCTTAAGTAGTCCATTGGGCAAGTTTTAGGTTTTTACTAGCCCCCAGCAGTTTTTAACTAGACAATGTACACCAAGCCAAGTGTTGAGGTCGAGTCCTGAAAACCCCCCAGAATTGTTTGTGGCACGTTCGTACATGTATCGTGTGATAATTTGCAGCATAATTTTCATACCGACAATGTGTAATAAAGTAATTGCCCACTAAAATCTGTTTTACTACATGTATGTATTACATCTATTCCTACCTCCATGATGTAAGGTATAAACATGTGCCAATAAAAAAAGGTTATTTGTCTAAGTACAATCTGTACTACATTCACACATGCCTCAATTTTTTGGCCAGTAAAGAAAGGAATCTCCATCGGAAGACATAATAACAAGTTCTTATATAGCGCATTTTACAATAAACGTATCAATGCGCTTTACATTAGTGCCCTGGTCATTGGGCCAATAACATTCCTTTAACCTTTCTCAGCTCCCTGGGGAGTATAGAGCCCGAGCTGCCGTAGCGCTCCGAAGGCTTTTTCAAACACAATACCAACCTCTACCCTCGTAGTACCCATTTATACCCCTGGGTGAAGGCAAGCAATTATAGTTAAGTGTCTTGCTCAAGGACACAAGTGCCATGACCGGGATTCAAACCCACAACCTGATGACTAACCATCAGAACTTGAATTCGATGCTCTTAACCGCTCGGCCACGACACTCTACAAAGACATAAACTGTATACCACAGTCCCTCACAATCATGGACAAACCACTATTAACAAATGCCCGGCACACTGTACCACGAAGGACCACCCCCCATAACTGCAAGCCTGATTATCATTTCATATTTCATCTGAACATCACTAAACCTTTAATTTGACGGTTTGTGAAAAAGCCACCTGTGAGATCAATCATTATGCAGTAGATGCACTGTTGGTCACGAGGCTGTTGAAGCACTTTTCAGTTCTCATCAGTTATAAGTGCAGCAAGTAGGTAGGTTCATGTACAGCACTAAACCAAAATCCTACTGCAAACAAAATCAACCTGGGAAAATATGAACTACCGCCATTTATAACAGATTTATAAAATAAAATGTTCAAGGTTTGGAAAAAAATCTTAGTTGCTAATCTCGTATTTCACAACTTTCAAGATAGTAACTTTGTATGTTGTTAACAGTAAGAACAACATTTATCATCCTCCATGGTGTAACAAACTTTTAGGCCTATCTCTGTATCACTATCAGTGAAGTAAATGTAATACTGTTTGCATGAAACAGCTGGTTACTGGGATCATACAATCTGTACACTACAGTGGTGAAAGACTTTAGTTTGTTCAAACCTTGATGTCCTCAAGAATCCTCAGCCTTTCATTAACCACACATTTATTATTACCAGCTGTGACACGTACAGGTTGCATTTGTTTTAAAAAAAATTAAACCTTCAATTTTAAAAGGCAAAACCACCAAATTTGAGTTGAATCTGACTATAACTCACACACACACACTTTGGTACACACAATAGGCCTATTAAAGGATTTTCAATACACTGTAATTACACATAATACACGCAGGTGTATAAAAAAAGCAGGTGTCTGATAATCCAGTGTTAACAACCCTTCAGCAAAGTTGTTGCATATCACCTTTAAAGCTATATGGTCTCACTGAAAGCACACTCTGAACACTTCTTCAATGTATTTGAACTTTTGACCAAGGACTGGCTTGTTAACTAATTCTTTTAACATCACAAACTTATATTTAGTTTACAAAAAAATATTTCAGCAGTCTAGGTCAAGTCAAGGCAATCTGGTCTAGTCACGGGTTCCTAATCCAAAGGTACCCATAATTCCAGGGAAGAATGAGTCACATACCAATTGAACTGTACTCTGAACATCAGAGACCTAAGCAAATCAAAACCAAGTATGGATTTCAGGATTGTATTACCTTTTATCGGAATTCGTTATATGGTTTAGCTTGTTTTGTGTTGACTCTGTTTGTCACAGAGAGCTGCGTTTGTATTTTCACTTGTGGAATACTTTCAATATTTTATCCTCTATTCTTGCTTCAACGTATTAAAGTTAACTATTCTTATAAAATGGACCTTAAATTAATCAAGCAGAACCAAATGCTTTGTTCATTGAGAACAAAGAGTCAAGTACATGTAGGTACTGAGCGTCAGGCTTTGAATGGGAGCTAGGCAATAGACTAATAATAATTCAAAAGTTATACTGCGTCCTTTACATAAAAATGCTCAAAAGCGCATAGGCCTATAAACTGGCCATGGCCTTTTTAATAAAGTGGACCTGGCCTTATTTAAACCTTGTTAAATACATGTACGTATGGCATTATAAAGCGCCTCGAGAAAAGTGACATAGTCCAACCATAGAGCAAGGACAACTTAAAGATGTAGCCTCAGTGCCCCTTAAAAATAGTCTACACATTCTGTACATATATGCCTTTTAGAACTCAAGAACTCAGGAAAAGTTGTCTTGTGCCCTCTAGGAATGAAATTCCAAGGGATGTAATTTGATACAGTTTTGTATCAACATTTCATGTGTCAACTGCAATCTTTATCAAGAGATCTGAAACATCTGCCTGTAGGAAGACTAGCTCCATGATGTTATGGAGGTAAGCTTCCATGGGGCAACCTGTGTTTATAAGTCTGCTCCATAGCAGCAATAATATCATGCTTGACTGACTCAATTATAAGCAACAGGGAACACTGGGTGTTTTTCTAGCCAGGCTGTACAACAACTATTCATTAGACCATAGCTCTAAACATAGCGTGTCACATCTTGCTCTATGGTCACATTAAGTGCAATAGTTGTGATAATCATAACCCCCCATCCTCCCCGACCGTCGGGAGGATGGAGGGTTACGATTATCGCAACTACACTTGCAATAACCTTGACAAATGAATCTTCATCAACTGTCACCAAAAAGCTCAGTTGATTTGTGAAAAAAGTAAGTATAAACGCTTTGACTAAAATGTAAAGAGAAAGACCCACAATATTAACTATAATGTATCATGAGTAATACAGTGTACGTAAGTAAAACATTTGGTTTGTCGCTAATGTGAGCATCAATAGGGGTTAGGTAATTCTAGGGTTCGGTTGGATGAGGAGTTAAAATTGGGACAACCTAGACTACCTGATTTAAAACCTGATTAGAATGTGTGAATGTCTGGATGGACAGCATTGAGTGGATACAAAGACAGAGTCAGTTAGCTACATTCATTCTTATGTTGATTCCATCCAATCCATAGCATTAAGATTTCATCATTTTCAAAAATGGAAAAATATCAGGCTATGCTGACTGCAGATACCGTTAAAGCTCTAGTACACTGTACTCTTACTAAATATCAGGCTATGCTGACTGCAGATACCTGTAAAGCTCTAGTACACTGTTCTCTTACTAAATATCAGGCTATGCTGACTGTAGATACCGGTAAAGCTCTTGTACACTGTACCTTACTAAATATCAGGCTATGCTGACTGCAGATACCGGTAAGCTCTAGTAATGTACACTGTACCTTACTAAATATCAGGCTATGCTGACTGCAGATACCGTTAAGCTCTAGTCGCTGTACCTTACTAAATATCAGGCTATGCTGACTGCAGATACCGGTAAGCTCTAGTAATGTACACTGTACCTTACTAAATATCAGGCTGTGCTGACTGCAGATACTGGTAAGCTCTAGTACACTGCACTCTTACTAAATATCAGGCTATGCTGACTGCAGATACCGGTAAAGCTCTAGTACACTGTACTCTTACTAAATATCAGGCTATGCTGACTGCAGATACCGGTAAAGCTCTAGTACACTGTACTCTTACTAAATATCAGGCTATGCTGACTGTAGATACCGGTAAAGCTCTAGTACACTGTACTCTAACTAAATATCAGGCTATGCTGACTGCAGATACCGGTAAAGCTCTAGTACACTGTACTCTTACTAAATATCAGGCTATGCTGACTACAGATACCGGTAAGCTCTAGTAATGTACACTGTACCTTACTAAATATCAGGCTATGCTGACTGCAGATACCGGTAAGCTCTAGTACACTGTACCTTACTAAATATCAGGCTATGCTGACTGCAGATACCGGTGAGCTCTAGTAATGTACACTGTACCTTACAAAATATCAGGCTATGCTGGCTGCAGATACTGTTAAGCTCTAGTACACTGTACCTTACTAAATATCAGGCTATGCTGACTGCAGATACCGGTAAAGCTCTAGTACACTGTAAATGTACTCTTACTAAATATGCTGACTGTAGATACCGGTAAAGCTCTAGTACACTGTACTCTTACTAAATATTAGGCTATGCTGACTGCAGATACCGGTAAAGCTCTAGTACACTGTACTCTTACTAAATATCAGGCTATGCTGACTGCAGATACTGGTAAGCTCTAGTACACTGCACTCTTACTAAATATCCGGCTATGCTGACTGCAGATACCGGTAAAGCTCTAGTACACTGTACTCTTACTAAATATCAGGCTATGCTGACTGCAGATACCGGTAAAGCTCTAGTACACTGTACTCTTACTAAATACCAGGCTATGCTGACTGCAGATACCGGTAAAGCTCTAGTACACTGTACTCTTACTAAATATCAGGCTATGCTGACTGCAGATACCGGTAAGCTCTAGTAATGTACACTGTACCTTACTAAATATCAGGCTATGCTGACTGCAGATACCGGTAAGCTCTAGTACACTGTACCTTACTAAATATCAGGCTATAGTGACTGCAGATACCGGTGAGCTCTAGTAATGTACACTGTACCTTACAAAATATCAGGCTATGCTGGCTGCAGATACTGTTAAGCTCTAGTACACTGTACCTTACTAAATATCAGGCTATGCTGACTGCAGATACCGGTGAGCTCTAGTAATGTACACTGTACCTTACTAAATATCAGGCTATGCTGACTGCAGATACCGTTAAGCTCTAGTACACTGTACTCTTACAAAATATCAGGCTATGCTGACTGCAGATACCAGTAAGCTCTAGTGCACTGTACTCTTACAAAATATCAGGCTATGCTGACTGCAGATACCGGTAAAGCTCTAGTACACTGTAAATGTACTCTTACTAAATATGCTGACTGTAGATACCGTTAAGCTCTAGTACACTGTACTCTTACTAAATATCCGGCTATGCTGACTGTAGATACCGGTAAAGCTCTAGTACACTGTACTCTTACTAAATATCAGGCTATGCTGACTGTAGATACCGGTAAAGCTCTAGTACACTGTAAATGTACTCTTACTAAATATCAGGCTATGCTGACTGCAGACTGGTAAAGCTCTAGTACACTGTACTCTTACTAAATATCAGGCTATGCTGACTGCAGATACTGGTAAAGCTCTAGTACACTGTTCTCTTACTAAATATCAGGCTATGCTGGCTGCAGATACTGTTAAGCTCTAGTACACTGTACTCTTACTAAATATCAGGCTATGCTGACTGCAGATACCGGTAAAGCTCTAGTACACTGTAAATGTACTCTTACTAAATATCAGGCTATGCTGACTGCAGATACCGGTAAGCTCTAGTACACTGTACCTTACTAAATATCAGGCTATAGTGACTGCAGATACCGGTGAGCTCTAGTAATGTACACTGTACCTTACAAAATATCAGGCTATGCTGGCTGCAGATACTGTTAAGCTCTAGTACACTGTACCTTACTAAATATCAGGCTATGCTGACTGCAGATACCGGTGAGCTTTAGTAATGTACACTGTACCTTACTAAATATCAGGCTATGCTGACTGCAGATACCGGTGAGCTCTAGTAATGTACACTGTACCTTACTAAATATCAGGCTATGCTGACTGCAGATACCGTTAAGCTCTAGTACACTGTACTCTTACTAAATATCAGGCTATGCTGACTGCAGATACCGGTAAGCTCTAGTGCACTGTACTCTTACAAAATATCAGGCTATGCTGACTGCAGATACCGGTAAAGCTCTGGTACACTGTAAATGTACTCTTACTAAATATGCTGACTGTAGATACCAGTAAAGCTCTAGTACACTGTACTCTTACTAAATATCAGGCTATGCTGACTGTAGATACCGTTAAAGCTCTAGTACACTGTACTCTTACTAAATATCAGGCTATGCTGACTGCAGATACCGGTAAAGCTCTAGTACACTGTAAATGTACTCTTACTAAATATCAGGCTATGCTGACTGCAGACTGGTAAAGCTCTAGTACACTGTACTCTTACTAAATATCAGGCTATGCTGACTGCAGATACTGGTAAAGCTCTAGTACACTGTTCTCTTACTAAATATCAGGCTATGCTGGCTGCAGATACTGTTAAGCTCTAGTACACTGTACTCTTACTAAATATCAGGCTATGCTGACTGCAGATACCGGTAAAGCTCTAGTACACTGTAAATGTACTCTTACTAAATATCAGGCTATGCTGACTGCAGATACTGGTAAGCTCTAGTACACTGTACCTTACTAAATATCAGGCTATAGTGACTGCAGATACCGGTGAGCTCTAGTAATGTACACTGTACCTTACAAAATATCAGGCTATGCTGGCTGCAGATACTGTTAAGCTCTAGTACACTGTACCTTACTAAATATCAGGCTATGCTGACTGCAGATACCGGTGAGCTCTAGTAATGTACACTGTACCTTACTAAATATCAGGCTATGCTGACTGCAGATACCGTTAAGCTCTAGTACACTGTACTCTTACTAAATATCAGGCTATGCTGACTGCAGATACCGGTAAGCTCTAGTGCACTGTACTCTTACAAAATATCAGGCTATGCTGACTGCAGATACCGGTAAAGCTCTGGTACACTGTAAATGTACTCTTACTAAATATGCTGACTGTAGATACCGGTAAAGCTCTAGTACACTGTACTCTTACTAAATATCAGGCTATGCTGACTGTAGATACCGTTAAAGCTCTAGTACACTGTACTCTTACTAAATATCAGGCTATGCTGACTGCAGATACCGGTAAAGCTCTAGTACACTGTAAATGTACTCTTACTAAATATCAGGCTATGCTGACTGCAGACTGGTAAAGCTCTAGTACACTGTACTCTTACTAAATATCAGGCTATGCTGACTGCAGATACTGGTAAAGCTCTAGTACACTGTTCTCTTACTGAATATCAGGCTATGCTGGCTGCAGATACTGGTAAAGCTCTAGTACACTGTTCTCTTACTGAATATCAGGCTATGCTGGCTGCAGATACTGTTAAGCTCTAGTACACTGTACTCTTACTAAATACCAGGCTATGCTGACTGCAGATACCGGTAAAGCTCTAGTACACTGTACTCTTACTAAATATCAGGCTATGCTGACTGCAGATACCGGTAAAGCTCTAGTACACTGTAAATGTACTCTTACTAAATATCAGGCTATGCTGACTGCAGACTGGTAAAGCTCTAGTACACTGTACTCTTACTAAATATCAGGCTATGCTGACTGCAGATACTGGTAAAGCTCTAGTACACTGTTCTCTTACTAAATATCAGGCTATGCTGACTGCAGATACTGTTAAGCTCTAGTACACTGTACTCTTACTAAATATCAGGCTATGCTGACTGCAGATACCGGTGAGCTCTAGTAATGTACACTGTACCTTACAAAATATCAGGCTATGCTGACTGCAGATACTGGTAAGCTCTAGTACACTGTACCTTACTACTACTAAAGTTTATTACACAATAATTAATACATTTGAGGTAACATTAAACTAGAAAGAAGAGAGAACTTACCTGTGCATAAGTTTTTTCGATTGTTGCTCTCTGTTTACAGAAATCCCTGCAACATAGACAAAATGATGAAACATTGTAAATACAGCATTGTTTTCTTGAAAAGAAATTCAGGGTTCTAAATATATAAGGGTGTCATCAAAACAATTTGAGCATGCTTGTGTATATTTTAATTAAATGGAGTCATCGGAGAAAGAGAGACAGACAGACAGACAAATTCAAAGCAATTATCACATGTGTAGGCCTATCACGATCACCTATATAAATCATTGTTTGTTTTTGTTTTAAAAAGTAATTTAAGTAAGTAAGAATGGGATTTAACACTACACTGGTCCGATGTACTATAATAATGGGACAACACATACTATAGTACACTGGTCTGATGTACTATAATACTGGGACAACATATTCCTGTAGTTAACTGGTCTGATGTACTATAATGGGACAACATAATTTAGTACACTGGTCTGATGTACTATAATAATGAGATACTATAGTACACTGGTCTGTTCACACATACTGGTAGTTCACTGGTCTGATGTACTATAATAATGAGATTGCACATACTTTACATGTAGTTCACTGGTCTGATGTACTATAATAATGAGATAACAAATACTATTGTACACTGGTCTGATGGGATAACACATACTATAGTTCACTGGTCTGATGTAATAATGAGATAACACATACTATAGTTCACTGGTCTGATGTACTATAATAATGAGATAACACATACTATAGTACACTGGTCTGATGGAATAACACATATTATAACACCCCTTACAACAATTCTGCCTTTTCATTGGTTTAGAGCGCGTCACATGATATGTCTTAGTTTTACTAGAAACCCGGTGGTCGTGTGATAGTCGTTTGCCATGCAATAGTCAAAAGACTATTACATGGCGCGTGCGGTACCCAGACGTCTTTTTTACCCACCTCAAACACAATCAGTTGCGCATCTGTGTATCTAAAATGCGCGTACGAACGTTACGTGTACGAGGATGATAAATAGTCTGTTGGGGTGTTATAAAACAAATATTGACTGCTTTTACTTGTGCTATGGTTAAAACTCCGACTCCCTCGGTGATCCCCGGACCATTCCATTTTCCCTCGGCTGCGCCTCGGGAAAATAGAACACTCCGGGGATCACCTCGGGAGTCATAGTTTTAACCATAGCACTCGAAGCAGTCAATATTTGTATACTATAGGACACTCACTGGTCTGATGGGATAACACATACTATAGTACACTGGTCTGATTGGATAACACAGTACACTTGTCTGATGAAATAACACATGCCATAGCACACTAATATGGTGTACTATAATACTACAAGCTATAGTGCTAGTGTAGTGTGGTCAAATACCAAAATGTCAACAAGGAGACTATTCTGTTCCGTATCTTTCAAAAGGGGTACTAATAAAACAATTAAGTAATAGTAATGTGCATAAATTGTTAAAAATGTCTGTGCTTGAAATATATTTCTAATTCTTGTTAACTTTAAAACTTTAAAAAAGGGCAAAGCCAGTATGAATAATGTAATTCTGGTAATTCCGCCACTTCTTCTCATTAATATGTGAAGAAGTGGCAGAATTACAAGAATTACATTATTACAAGCCTGGAATTTCATCGTTTAGAAGGCAAGGCCATTTTCTTTAAATATAAGAAGTTCAATGAAAGCGTTTTTCAGATAATGTGTTTTAACGTTAAAACTTATAAGGGCAAAGCCAGTATGAGTAATGTAATTCTGGTAATTCCGCCACTTCTTCTCGTTAATATGTGAAGAAGTGGCGGAATTACAAGAATTACATTATTACAGGCCTGGAATTTCATCGTTTAGAAGGCAAGGCCATTTTCTTTTTAAGAAGTTCAATGAAAGCGTTTTGAAGGGGCACCAAGGTGGGCCAAGACTACTCGTAGATTCTAGAACTATATGAGGTTCGTTCCGCTTTCATCTCCCGAGACGGTAGTGGAACGAACCTCATGAGTCATAGTTCTATCTAGGAATAGGCCAAGACCAGGGCAACAGAGGCCATGCCCTCCTACTCCTAGAACTAGTATGAGGTTCATTCCGCTATCGTCTCCACGAAGACAATAGCGGAACGAACCTCATATAGTCATACTTCTGGTAAGACTCTACCCTCCAAGGCCTCTCTGTAATTTCACCATGCCCAACATTATTACCCAAACACCTAAGTTACTCTAGTCTTGTAAAAGTCAGATTTAAATTCCACAAAGCTTGAAGGAGATTATATTTTTAATAAATACACGGCAGTCGCCAGACGGATCTTCAAATAAAAACCTCACCTTATTTCTTCCAACAAGTCAGATTCTTGTTGATGTTTGGCATGTAAATTGGAAAGTTGTTCTGTTTGTGCGAGTCGCAGTTCCTGACCAAGTTTCACCTTCAACAGTTCAAGAAAAATGGAAGAGAGATTGTATCATTGTTCATCTTTAATTTATAAGTTAGATGTAAAAATTGACCATTGACATGTCCAGCATGCTGCAACTTTGGAGTGAGGGGCTGCGACTTTGGTGTGAGGGGCTCACTCTGCTGGCACTGCTGAGTTCAGTGAGTCGGTACTCAATCTCAGTCATCAGTCACTCGGTGGTTAAAAAAACGATACCCAACTTTATTCCTAGGAAAAGGATTAAGGAATAAGTTATGATTTTTTTATCCACACTGTCATCGAAGCATTATAAAACTTACCTTTCTTGGCGGTGGCTGCATATTTTCAGCTTTTACCGACATTCCGTACGGAGAGAAAACAGACACCAACAACAAAATCACCTTCTGTGTATCGCCATCTTGAATTGTCGTTTAATTCATCAACACTTTCAATAGACTCCGGAGTCCAATCAGAATAGCGTACTGACTTACTTCACTGTGACTGTGCTGCAATTTTAACTCGCACAAATCATGTTCCAGCTATATTCCTAAAGTAAATTCAAGTTAAATACAATCCGATAAAATAACGTTTTCTTGTACTTTTTGGTGAATAAGAAGTGAACAATTGTTGGTAAAAAAGTTAACTCAACAGATCGAGTAGTAAGGGGGAACCAACGTTAGTCTTTTGGTCCAAGGTCTGTCATTTCAGTTGCGCGTGCGCCAGCAGAGGGCGCTATATTAGGGAGGTTTAGCTGCACGTTACGCGAGCAAAAACGTGAACGTGAACGTCAAACAATTTTGTTGTAAAAATCTCACGTTTTAAGCATACGTGAAGTTACCATTGAAACGACACAATTTTCTGACGTTCACTTCACGTTTTTGCTCGCGTAACGTGCAGCTAAACCTCCCTAATGTTTCATTCTCGCCCCCCGCGCACAAATGCACAAACAACTAAACTAATGGAAACTTGACAAAGTTCTAAGCAATAAAAAGCCCAAACCCACATTACATAATGATGAAAATACTAATGCTTGTGTCCATTGCAGCGAAGGATAGTAAACTTTCCTATTTTTTTGTTTTTTCCCTCATTGAGTATAAGGCCTATGCATGATATCTTTCATCACCAACTTATATCTGAATTCATCTGAGGGAAACGTCAAAGGAAGGAAATTGAAACATTTTTTTCTTTCACTTTCAAGGCCACATTATTAAAGATGATTCGTTTCTTGTTTCAATTGTAAATCATACTAAGTAAAATATCTGTAAATATTTCCTCATACATGTATTATGTGGGATATAACAGAAAGGAATGAATTAGAGTTTGTTAATAAAAACTAGGCTTTTCCTAAAGCTTTTCAATAACCAACTGTGGTTTTTAGCATCAGCTTTATGATCAGTAAGCTTCCAGGAAATAATCATTAAAAAAACCCCACATTACCAGGTATATTAATCTTTGTGCCCTGACCTCAATTTTATAAACAACAACAATGCTTCATATGCTTGTTTTTATTGATTCTTAAAACATGTTATATTATTTCTTAATATTTAAAGCTAGCCTTTTCTGGCTTGAAAATAATGACATTTTATTTGCAAGATAATGACAATTTCTTTATTTACATGTAAGTCACCTTAAGTGACCTTTTCCAACTCCAATTTATGTTAATCTTTAAACAGAAATAAATTCTTGATAATTAATTAAATTTTGCCCCTAATGAACTATGCCTTCATATAATAAATGGTCCTTTCAGAGCTCTGCAATGATTTGGGCAGGCAGTTTAGAAACAAGTTGTAACAACATGAGTGAAGGGCAAAGTTTAATTGGTTGACATTATTAACACATTTAGTGACTTTAAAAGGAAACAATCTGTACAATTTAACTTTGAAATACATGATGTTAAAGTGAATCCCATATCAAACATCTCTTGCATATAATTGTCTGTGATGAAACTTACATTCTTCATTATAGTAGAAACTATTCGCAAAAATCTTTCACCAAAAATGTTTTTTAACAACAATTGTAAAATCACAAATGTTTGTTTAAACAAAAGGGAATGATTGTAAACAAAATAAAGGCTAACTGAAATGATTCCTTGCACAATTTACAATTTTTTCAAATTATAAATGTTTATTTAAACATTATTAATGTTTGTAAACAAAATAAAGGCTAACAGAATTGGTTACATGCAAATTTTGATGAACATATTTTTGGTCATTGCCTTTTAAAATGTTGTAAATGGGGGCATCGATGATAACAGCCTTGCAATTATAGCATCCAGTGATATAGGATGTTTGGTTTTACCAGGTTTTCTATAAAACCCCATTGCGTGTTTTGGAATGCTTAATACTTTCATTCTTTCTTGGTTTAAATTGTACAATAAGATTGATGTAACTATTTGACTTTATTTAATAAGAATCTCAGTAGCATCAATAAAACCTCTCTTAAATTCCTCCTCTGAGAAACGCGCCACCGATGCTCTAGCGTTCCTTTGGATTTCCATCTGTTCCTCGTCACTCATTTGAAGGATTTGTTCCATGGCATCAGCATAGCTCATCACATCGTCAGCAAGGAACCCTGTACGTTTGCCATTAAACTCAATGACAATGTCCATCATTGGTCCTCCTGAGTTGTGTGCCACGATAACTGTACCGGCTGCCATGCACTCTACCACACCTACAGAAAACAATGTGAAAATATTGGTAATTGTCATCCTTGCCAAATACACTGAATTTGTGCTGCTAAGACCGAACTTTAGTTTTCACATTGTGGGGTTCAAACCGAACATTTAGATTTTTCTGGTGTCAAACCCTTCTCCATATCACTAATAAAAGACTTATTTACACTCCTCCACCTACATTTTGTTATGGCTTTTCTTTCTTTCCAAATTTCTTGTTTGTTGGTTTACTAAATGGGTAAACAAAGCAAAAATTGCCAGTCAAGGGGTTGGTGTGGGACAGGGAGGGTTTATTTATTATCAGTAACCAAGGGGAATTAGGTCTTCCATTGTTCACTTCCTGGGTGTTAAATTTCAATTTTTGTTACAAAAATCATTCATTTATGGGCACACCATGAGTTATAGAATAGAATTAGAGGGCATACAAAAACATGTGATACAGCCTGACAAGAAGCATTTTTTGCCATTGAGAAAATTGGTCACGCACCAGTTCACACAACCAATATTTTGTAAGAGGAAATTTGTATGTAATTTACCCATAGGGATTTGAACCCATGGTGGGCCAGCGCGGTTACGCATGTGTAATTAGAATGCTCTCTCTAGTTCTATTATATAACTCTATGGGGCACACCGATCTTCTTTTTCCTGACAATGGTGTACTTTATTCTTTCAAAAAAGATGTGGAGGTAGATCAATATTTGGATAGTCCTGCAAACATTTGTCAAGATTTGTTGCAATGGCTATACCTACCAATGCCAAAGTGTTCATTCCACATGGTATGTAGCCCAATGGTGGCAGCAGACAAGTGCTCTTTCAGATCTTCAAATGAAATGTTGAGCAGGAAGTCCACATTGGCGCGTATATTGTGGTCCTCACAAAGGTCCCGCAACACATCCACACGGTCTGCATCATCTTTATTTCGACAGCTGCCAATGAGCTCAAGTTTCAAATTTTGCCTCTCTTCCATTGGAAACCGCTTCAGGAGCTCAAAGAATGCTTCTACTTGTAATGTATGGTTCTTCTCGGGACGAAACTGAGCTATAGAAACAATCACCTGCTTCTTTCCAGTTTTTGCGACCAAAGGTTTTTGGAGGAAGGCGTCCGTATCACAGGGTGGATACACTGTGCTTATAAGGGCTGGAATCTTCCAGATGCTTTGGATGTGACCGTTTGTCCATGATGAGTTGACCATCACAGCATCACTGCGTGCGCCCATAATTCCATATAGATATGCAAACATATGGTAATAGATCACCTTCAAGAAACTAAGGACACGACTTCTGGCAACAAAACCTGGGTTGTTGTATGTGGCTGTTCGTTGGGTCACTCTCGTCAGCATATCAGTACTGATGGTGGGATAGTGCACATAACAGCCAACCTTACAAAGGCCAAGATACTTGAACAGCGGCAGCGTAAAGGCATAACCCATGGAGTCTATGTAAATATCAGGAACACAGTTTATCAAGGCTTCCCATCCCAGTACCATGGACCCAAGGCTCTGCCCAAGAAGAGTGAAGTATGGATATGTTGATGCCTCAACAAGATAGCGCTTTTTCAGGAACACAAATTCCACAGGTTTAGTGATGTTGATGTTGAAGCGTTGCTTTGCTTTTTGTATAATTTCTTCACCTCTCACATCACTGTCACCGGTATATACCACACACTTCACAAAGGAATATCTATAAGAAAAGTCAAATAAATGTGTGAACAGTTGCAGCTAGTTTTAGAACATTGATGACAAAGTATAAAAATACATACAATTTAAAATCCTTAAGTAGAATTTCAACACAAAAATCGATTTCTTCATTAAAAATTACCTTTTGAATACTGAGTTAACAATTTTGTACAAATCTTAGTTTTGTCTTGTAAGTTGTGTATTTATAACTCATTCAAATGTTGCCCTTTAACCATGGTATCAGCACAATTTCAAAATAAGGTCACTTGTAAAGTATGTACAGATTCAAATATCTTTGAAACCTGAGGTTCCTTCATTCAAGGCAAGAAACATCAAATCAGGCACGCTAAACAGGTTGGTCCTCATTAGCTTGGGATGGGAGAGATTCAACAAGTACCTGTCTTGCAGAGCAGCAATAGCACACCATAAAACCCTCTCCCCACCACCTCCAGCATTACAGTAAGGATGGAAGAATCCCACCACTATTGGCTGTTGTCCATCACTGCCTTGCTCCCTCAGGTGACCATATTGGAGTCTACCTTTGTGCTGGACTCTCCGCCTCAGCAAGTAGAAGAGTAAGATCCCCAGGGGGAGGAATGGCAATAACACAAACAGCATTGGTGTAAGTAGACCTAACATACACCTGTTGAGAACATGGAAAAGAAAAAAGATTAATTAGAGCAAATTTTAAAGCCTAAATAGTGATTTTCTTAGGAAAATATTATGTGTTTTTTGTAATCTAAAAAAAGTAAACTCAAACTCATTGAAAATGTATAGCATCGCTATATGTAAATGTCATTCTATGTTTATTGAATTTAAGTTATTAATAATAATAATAATGATGATGAGCATTTATAATGCGCCAGTATCCATCTAAAGTCGCTCATGTGCAGCAACACATCAACAGAAGGGAATGTTTATGCAAACCTCATTAGGTGAGTCTTGAGGGAAGTTTGAACGAAGCCAGTGATGGAGAAAGTTTAGTATGATCCGGTAAAATATGGTCTGTCATGAACTGCAAATTTCAAAATATATATTACATGTACAAGGATTCAGTTTGAAATATGCATTTATTTTTAATTTCTGCAGAAACATGCTATAAAAGAAGCAAGGCAGAACAATGTGTAAGTATTCAGGCTGTAAGTGCTATAATTGGCTCAGTCCTTTATCGCAAGGCCACGACCCTGCAAGGTTTTAAATGGTCCTTTCAAAACTGAGTCAATACTCTTTTTTTCCCATTTATAAATACCCTTTTTGTTAAAGCATAAAAATAGAGGAAAAAAACTGCAATTGAACTTGTCTTTTTGTAAAATTGTACAATTCCTGTCCTCAGGCCGCTTCACCAAAGGTCAAATTGCACGCGGTGCTCAACAGTTGTGCATACACGCATGTTTTATTATAGTTTATGTTGAGTACCCTACACAATGTATGTATTGATTGCGTTGCACGTTATTAGCCCCCGCTTGCAAGCAAACATGCGTATATAGCTATGAACACCAAACGCGCTTTAGCCAACTGATCTTAAACAGCTCCAGCTATGTTTTTATCAGCCATACATAAACAACCTTGACAATTCTGATTGGTCGAGAGGAGATCACGTGGCCATGTTTAAACGTTCAGTATAAACACGGTGAGGAGTGTTTAAACATACGCCTGGCACGCAAGATTATGCATGGCGCTAATTTACACGTAACCCAATCAATACATACCATTACTCAATTTAAAATGTATTAGTACATGCACGTACGCACAACCGTTTAGCATTGCTCGAAATTTGATCCTTCGCGAAACAGAACCTGCAGACGTGAGAGGAACTAAAAATTTGCAGAAAAGTTTACAGATTTTTCAAACATTATTACGCTTTTTAACAAAAAGGGCATTTACGATTGGGAATAAAAGAGTGGTGAATCGTACTTGAACGTTCATTGAAAACCTTGCAGGGTCGTGGCTGTGCAATAAAGGCCCTCGACTTTTTCTCAGTCCTTTATCGCTTGCCTTCTCTTTTATTTAATACCAAGTAAACATGGTCTTTTGACCAGCTTTTAACCTGTCATCGGTTTTTATAAAAGGAAAATTATAATGTTCAAATGTTGGCATTGAGAGTCTGACAAATATCTTCCAATGAGATCAATCTTCTCAGATTACAAACCGAGAGAAAATGTTAAACTGTGTGGATAGTTGTTTTTCCTCATTTTGATTCCGGTCTTGTGTAAAAACAATTTCTGGTCCAGTAAACTTCTGAACTTCAACTACAATCAGCCCTGCAGTCTTATGGTTTTCCCACAAAATTTGAGCCGTTGGAGTAGTTTCAGTTTCATAATTTGTGAGCAAGTTAGAGTGTCTTACTGTATACCAATAGAAACAGTTTTACTTTATGAAGGAAATGAAGGCGTGGCAGGCACAGAATCTTGATTGATACTACACCAACACCTCTTCTCAGGGGTCACACGGGCAGGGTCAGTTGTGCCCATGGAATTGATGTTTTGCTGTTTACTTGGTTGACTCATGCAAGAAGAAAATGGTTGAATTTTTTTATTTTTTCTTTCTTGATGATGATGTTGAAGTGTGTGTTGACGGTAGATATTTTGAGTTGGGATTTCTGTAGGTAGTGAGTTCCAGTCCACTTATGTAGGTGGGAGGAATGCGTGCTTGTGCTTGTAGCAGTTCTTGGCTTGGACTGACGTGAAATTATTTATGGTGGGTGAAGTTTTGTCTGGTAGATCGATTGACCAGATGCAGGATTTTTTTGCCCGACTTGCGAGGCCACCGCCTAATGCTTGTATTGAGTTGTGCAACTTTCCGCCTGGTTGCTAGATGCTCGCAGTATAAGTCCCTTTTTCATGGCAGTGACACTGCTCCTGCTGTGTCCCCGTTACAAATCGAGATGCTCTGCTTTGGACGGCTTCAAGTCTGTCATGGAGGGTTTTTGTGTGTGGATCCCAGTGTGCAGTAAAATCAAGTATTGGTATTGGCCATACTAGTGTCTTGTACGACGACACATCTTTGATGTTTTTTGAACATGAATACAAGTTACAGCATAGAAACCCCAGAGTTTTATTTGCCTTGGCTGTTGTAGTCTCAATGTGTGAGTTCCATGATAGGTCTTGTGTGATGTTGTTGACACCTAGGTAAGGTTGTTTGTAGTTTCTTGCAGTTGCGTGTTATTTAAGCTGTAGGAATACTGGTGGGGATCTTGCTTGTGATGTTCTAAGCACATGACATAGCACTTTCGGGCGTTGAATTCCATTTGCCATACTGTATTTTTCGCCATGCAGTGAGTGTATCAGGATCTGTAATCTGTATGGAGATTTTAGCATCCTCTCGGCCAGTCATCGTTCTGCATCTGGTATCATTAATAAAATACAGTTGCCTGCAAATAAACGCACGTTTGATGACAAGCTGTCTCGCAAATCATTGATGAAGATGATGAATGCCAATGGTCCCAGAAGCTGTTCCCTGCAATATGCTTGAGTTAGTTGCGATAATCGTAATCCTCCATCCTTCGAGTTCCGACAGCAGCCGCAGACCGTGGTACGATTATCACAACTATACTCGAGTCTACATTCGCGTACCTAGCCCCATAAATAAACCCCTTGCATTTGGTCGCCATCGTTGATGAAACGTGCATGCATGAACATGGTGAAAGACTATCATTAGCTGAGTAGTCCAGAGAATTGGCACTATTAATGGGGCTAAGTCGTGCGCAGCGTATACAAGCGTGCACTTTCCATTGTTATGTTGTCATCAAAGATGTTGGTCAATGATGTCATGTGCAATCCATTGGAAAAAATGTCCATATCCGGCCGCCACTTTTTCACTCAATGGATGTAATCATTGTAACCGAAAGCAATATCTCAGACTCATCTGACTGAGTAAAAAAGGTACTAAAACAACTATTATTAAGTATCTACTATTTTATTTCATAATAATTAATGAAAAAGTGGCGGCCGGATACGGAAATTTGTCCAGACCGTACACCGTCTGTCCATGGAGCTGTCGGATCATCCTACCTCCATGGTCGGATCATGATTGAAAGAGCAGGCTACCCCCAGCTCTCTGGGCCCAATGTCATGGCACTGCTTACCTTGGAATTATGCGCTTACGCCCAGCTGCTTCCCATCGAAATACACACGTTACAGGGCGCGTAAGCGCAGAATTATTTGGTAAGCAGTGCCATGAAATTGGGCCCTGATGATGATATGGTCGGATCGACGAGTTTCGACTATCGCAACTAACTATTTGAATCTAGTTAGTTACAACATGAATGAGAATTGAGAGAACATAGATTACTAGAATAGGAAGAATACTACCCCAGCACATACACACCTAACAAATGCTATAGCAGACATTATCCGTTGAATTGCATAACGCTAAAAACTACCGGGAAATCACCTTGGACCTTCGAACAGAACTCGGCATTTACGTCGTATTTATGGTCAGATGGTGGTTTGAAGTAGCATTAGAGCTCAATCTCTAGATTTGCTCATTTTAGCTCATCGCGTTATAACTCAACATCTAGCTGGAGAATAAGCAGCGCAACCACGAGATTGAACAGCTCAATCTCGAGATTGAGAGCAAGGCGTTGGTAGCATTAGCAATAGCATGGAGGTAGCAACGTGGCTAGCCTTGAAAGACCTTCTTCCTTGTTTTGATTTGTCACAATTTGGCCCGCGCGTTTCCACTTTCAAGGAAATTTCCTTATTTTAAAGAAATTTAAACGTCCTAAGGAAATTTCTATAGGAAACGAAAAATCTAAGGAAATTTTAAGGAAATTTCAAAAATCTAAGGAAATTTTAAGGAAATTTCAAAAATCTAAGGAAATTTTAAGGAAATTTTAAAATTGTAAGAAAATTGAGAAGAAATTTGAGAATAAAAGCAAATTATATAATTTATTTTACAATGAAACATGAAAACTGGCCATTTTAGGGTTCACCTGGGCGAAAAGTGGCGCAGTGAGATCGATCACGACTGGGAACGAGGCTGGTTGCATCGCTGCACATGATGACTGTGTGTGTGTGGTTTGTACTACTACATTATTTTGCATACTGTACAGTCATGTTGTGTTGTTTGTTCATTGCTGTTTGACTAAAATTGGGACTTTTATCTAAGGAAATTTTAAGGAAATCCTCCCAAAAATCTAAGGAATTTTCTTTTAATCTAAGGAAAAAATGATGTCAATCTAAGGAAATTCAATTTTGGGAAGTGGAAGCACCCTCTCGCGGGATAAATTGTGACTAATTAAAACGAGGTCTTGCACACTTTTAACTGGGGTATACTATTAATTTGGTCTCTTTTCGTACGGTGCTGGATGGGAAGGGAACTCGAGAACAACCGCGAGCACATTGAGGATTTTGCTCAAGAACTTGGGGATTCTGTGATCTAAGGAGCCCAAAAAGGGACAATAATTTTTTCTCTCTTGTCACCTTGAAATATTTTGTTCTCTAAAAAACTTGTTCCTTTATGGGCTCCATAGTGATAAACGCCAAGCAAGGACTAGCAGCTATTCTCTAGGTCTGTGCCTGTGTATTAACCCCATGGCCTCAATGTCATGATTTACTCATTTCACGCAACATCATAACAACAGTCTTGGTTGCACCATTTTGGGAGTCAATGTCCTCAAGCGTTATTCAGTCAAGTGCAAATTTTAGCCTTACCTGTTGAGCATCACATCACAGTCGTGCATGAGGGGTCAATAGTGACTGTGTAGTGCATTCAAGGTGATGTACGCGCAGTTACAGCACCAGACTTATACATGCAATTTCTTTAAAAAAATTAAGAGAAAAATAGACCCCTTGCATTGGCTACCATTGCTAATGTCAGACAATGGAAACGTGCACGCGTGTACGCCCCGCACACAACTCTCAGCCTGAGCCAATAGGTGTTCATTGACCTCACAGTGAGGGCGCTGTTTGGGCTTGTGACTAGTTGTGACGTCACATATGCAAGGGGTCTACAGACCCATGCGTTGGCCACAATCGCCGAGGTCAAACAATGGAAATGTGTTTGCATGTACACGCCACAAACAACTCTCAGCCAATGATAGGTCTTCATTGACCTCTGTGAGGGCGCTGTTTGGGCTTGTGAGGTCATGCAAGGGGTCTTTAAGCGTCATTTTTATTCAAACTGTGGTGGAGTGAGCTTATTAAAATAGTTGTAATCACTAACAGTTAACCTGAGGTGATCACTAAGTTAATCACTAAGGTGATTTAGCCTGAAGCGGTCTCAAATCAAGCTCATGCTGGTAACTAAACACCCAAAATGTGAGGGATTTGTGAGATTCAGGTTTCAAGTGTAGCTCCTTTTATTGGATTTAACAAGCAGAACTTGGATTCCCAGTCAGATTCCAGGCTTGTTGAATCTAAAGTATTTTATTAGCAATGGTGTACTTCAATATACGTATAGTAGATAAAGTAATAAATGCTTACAAAGCTTGGGTGATTATTCAAATTAAGGGTAGTGGTTAAACAGGTTTCAAGATCAGTAGGTAGTGGTAGTGACATTTAAATACACAATACAAAAACACAACATTGACCAATCACAAGTAAGCTTTAATATCATTGGACACATTCTTTCCACAGTTTAAAAACTGATAAATGATCAAATGGATTTTCTGTAACAAAATATTTGTTTAAATTGATTTGGGGATGCATCTAATTTCAGCAAATATAATTAGTAGAAAGTCCAGTGCTAAACTAGTATTGAATATGATCACAAGCCTGTGTGCATGCCAACGCCCAATTTCATAAAGCTGTTTAGCAGAAAATTCTGCTCAGCAAATCTCTTTGCTAGGCAAAAAAATGAGTGGGGTAGCAGTCACATCAATGGTAACTGTATGGTATTTTGGCTGGTAACCAATTTTTCCTAAGCAAGAGTTTTCTGTGCTTAGCAAGTTTTTGTGCTTACATGCTTTATGAAATTGGGCCCAGATAACAATGGTTCCATATTTCCAGAGGAATTAATATTCCTTACTTTTATGTGCACTCATCCTTTACAATGCGGGTACAAATATCTTCCATACAGACCAAATTTGGTGTGCATTCCAAGATTTCTTAAACAACTTTTGAATGGACTTATTAACAACCCAACAACTGTGTATACTGTTTGATTCAGTTAGTAGTACCCAATGTCACAGTGCTGTGAGGCAGAACATGTTGTAAAACAAAAACCAGCAGAGAAACTAGTAACAAGCAATGTATAGCATGTTGGCTGCTGACCTGCTTTTGCTAAGCAAGTTTTGTTGCCTCACAGTTAAACAAAATTGGGCCCAGACGGTACCATTATCATCTTTCATCCAAGTTGGCTTTCAAACAATTATCATTATATTGTATTGTAATGGGATGAAACTAACAATAAATTGTGTCAGTACGCAACCTTACTCTAATAAACTAAGTTTCATTGTACATTTTCAAGTAGTTTAAAAGATACTTTAATTCCTTAGTAGCATCACTTGAAAGTGAATTAAGGATATTTTTTAATATAAAACTTTTCTGTCAATAACAAATTGGATTACATTGGAGGTTAACTTTGGGTTGATCACAATATTCTGCACACAAAGAAAACCTTTTTAAAGTTCCAGACCTATACAATATCTGTATGCTACAAAATATAAACACTATGCAGACTCGTATGTTTTCAAGATATTCTTTAAGCATAAATTAATGTTTTTTCACACATTAAAGGAAGAAATATCTGGCAACAAACTGTGAATCATCCTCCTTTTTACTGACTATTTTAAAGAGAACATTTTTATATTGCATATATTTCAGTTTACTTAATTTTTTTTCTAATGACCACACTGAAAAGTTGGTTAAATTTGCCAGTCATTGAACAAATACCGGTTGGAGAGATGTGATTGAAGTTTGCATGAAGACAATCTAGGCTCAATGTAACGGCTGCAAATATGAGATTTACTGTTTCAGATCAATACAATAGTTATCACCCAAGCGCGAATGGAATACGGAGAAACATAGTGCTTCTGCGTCCCATATCCAACGAGGCCGAAGGCTGAGTTGGATTTTGGACGCAGACACGCAATATTTTTCACATTCCACTTGTGCCCATGTGATAACGAACTTATCTTCAAGCAAACTTGACGCCCAGATAAATGCAATACATAGTTGGAACAGCTGCACGTTTTTGAAAACTTAGCTTAAAATAGCTCAATACGCGGAGTTTGAACAGTGCATTATGCAGGGTGTGATATGGACCGTCCAAAGTTTATATCACACTTCTTGTTGCTATGGATCTACCAATCAGAATCGAGGATTCAAGTTTGCTTTAAGATAAATGTCAATACTGCCAACACTATCCCAACTGCTTTCACTATTTAAATGAGTAGTGCCATGAAATTGGGGCCCAATTACATAACGTGATATTTGTCCACTTACAATACTGGGCCATGATCTTTCTGCAGTCAGTCATTTCTGAAGCAGCAAGCACATTGGACCCTCATAACCTTAACTTATCAATTTTTTGTGTGTGCAAATATCACTTCTCGAGATAAAACAACAAAGACTTAAAACAGAGTTGTTTCTGTGTAGGTTTCTTTCAAAGAATTGAGACTGGAAACTGTTTCAAGTTATTATTTGAGTGGCTTAATAATATTACACATATTAACACCACTCCCATAGCAAACCCTCATTTCTACACACTCATTTGGGCCACAAATCTGTGCCCAATTTCATAGAGACGATTTGTGCTTACTGTACAAGTTTCCATTTCATAGCGCTGCTAACCGTAAGCACACGAAAAGGCATGATCATTTTCCAAGGCTTACTGTATGAAAATGAATGACGTAACAATGCTAACCTGTGAAATACGCTTACGCTTAAGCAACTTTTCTGCTACAGTTAGCACAAAAATTTGCTTACCATTAAGCAGCGCTAGGAAATTGGCCCCTGTTAACATTCTATGTTAAGCTAGGGAGCCAATGTAATGGATAATGGATAATGGTTTACACAACCATTCCAATTAGAAACACCTTTACTTGCATCAAGTCTTGTCTACTTATTGGGGGAAAGATGGACCTTTAGTCAGAATATAGCACTAAATAATTTTGTCTTTAAAGCTCAAGCCAATTTGTACTAAATTGCAAAATCACTTGGAAAAACTGCACAATTCAAAATATCAAAGCTCTTAAATAACTGTTTTTCAATTATCATTGGTATATGTTCCCCTATAATACAATAGACATGTTGTTCACCCAATCATGGAGTGAACATTAAAGAACACTCTTGAGTTTAAGGTAGTTTCATAAAACAGTTTCTCTTTCAAATTTCCAGATACTGAAAAGGTTTTATTTACAACACAAATTAATTACTTGATGTTTTTTGCTTTCCCTAAGGGGTATAACTCAACAGCAGGTTGCTTACAGCATACCAAAACCTTTGGCATGAGTGATGGCTTTGAGTAGTCTTTCTTCAAGCTTTTCTTTGCTGTCATACTCTGGGAGTAGTAAGACATTGAAGCAAGTGTGCGACGTGGGTAACCTAAAGAAAAGACCACAATTTGGTTTTATTTGATAATGACACTATAACCACTCTTACAATGCACAGGGCTCGAATTTAGAGGAAAAATCCACCAGACCGCAGGGCTGGACCAGCATTTATTTTACAAGACCAAAATGTAATGAGAGAGAACTTGCTGCACGGTTTAAAATGTACACGTGTAAACTATTTTTATTTGAACAAGCACTAAGAGAATATCTCATTATTTTTGTCTTATGGTAATAAATATGCTTCGATACCCTCAACATAATTGAAAGATATTTACCAGACTCACAGTCAACATTGAACATCATTTTTTTTTTTTTTTACACAATGAGGTATTTTTAGTCATTGAAAAACACAAGACCACCGGACTTGTCTAGTCCTGAGTTTACTGGCCCGATGCTCAAATCACTGGCCTCGGGCCTGCGGTCCTGTGTTAAATTCGAGCCCTGATGCATCCAACACTGTTAGTCTGAGCAGTGTACAATAAAGTACTACTTTGCATTCATTTACAGTCCATTAGAAGTAGAATGTGCCATTATATTCTCGCGAATAGTTATGACCCAATTTTTAAATCACACTTTAAGAAAGGCCAACACAAGGAGCAACCACCCTTAGAATTATTTTCACTTGAAGTGTCCCCATTTACATACAAACTCAACAAGCCACACAACTACTATGTACTGTTTTCTCAAACCATAAGCACCCACTGTGTTGATATGTTCTTTCGCATATTGAAAACAAGGGAATTGACCTGAAGGTACTCTCTAACAAATCAACGCTAAACATCTGTTTCTTTTATACAATAAGTATATACTGTAAACATACTTTGAGGAATAACATTTTTGGTTTTACAGCTATGTGTAATAAGCACTGTATACAATGCGCTTTCCCCAATTGTATGAGAGGTATGTACATTGTAGAGCTGTTTGAATTACTAGACCCATTTATATAGCATCTTGTAAGGGTTTACATGATGCAGTACAATCTGCAGCCAACTTTGCCAGAAACACATATGCAAACCCCTTTCTCTTTACTAGACCTGGGCGACTAGTGCAACTAGTGTCCAAGTCACGACTATTGATTACTATGTCTAGTCGGGACTGCCGCTTTTCAACTACCCGGTTAACCGCACCGCCACGACTACTGAAAAAATAGTGTCTGAATAAAACTAATGTCGAAGTCGAGACTAATTGAAGCATGAATAGTCGGGTAGTGAATTTCACTAGTCGCCCAGGCCTACTCTTTACCAGTTTACTGTTTTTGGGAAAGTGTCTTGTTCAAGGACACAACTGCCATCAACAGGACCTGAACCCACACTCTGAACCAAAACTTGAGTCTGGTGTACTAGACCACTGCTATACGGACTCAAGGTAAGTGATTACATGTTGGTTCAACTCCTGATTCTGACTGCACATTGTCTTACCTATCAGAATCTGCTCCATTTTTGGCTATGATAAGACGGAGTTTGGCTAATCCGCCAACTGGTACCCGGTCACTTCCAGTGGTAAACATCAGCAGCTTCTTCTTCTGGCTTTCATCCATTTTGTGCACAATCTCCCAGAAATGCCTATATAAGAATATGTAATCAGTGACAGTAAATGTCTTAATGTACAAAATGGAAATGTTTGACTATAATCTCAGTTCCAAGATTACAAATACATTGTATTTGTCCTTGTTATATTCCTCTTTTTTGTAATGTTTTTTCTTGTAGCCCACACTTTGATTGCCCAATAATGGCCTTGCAATGGGTGTCCATCATAAGCATACAAAATGACAAGGGATATTTGACTCATGTAAATGTATGCCCATATATACAACATGCAAGAAAAACAATCCTTTTATATTAGTTATGCCACAAGCGTGGGTGGAATTCAGAACAAAATTGCAATTCTGGATCCCATATACAACGCGGCTTAAGACCGAGCTGTATATATGTGACAATGAAGTGCTACATATATGTTCCCAGAGGGAGTAGGATAAACAAATCTATCCTACAGCAAACTTGCAACAGAGAAAACATTGACAAAAAACTGATGTTTTTCTACAATTTTCTCAAATGTTCAATCCCATTCAGGTGTTTTAAATATTATTTTGAGGTTTCCACAAAATAGCAAAAATTGAAAATGGAATTTCAGAATACTATTAAAGAGGTTTTGTTGATTAAGGTACTCACTTAATGATGGTGGACTCTTTTGTGTAACCTCCGTCATACTCTGTGGCTTCCTCAAGAGCATCAAAATCAAAATGCTGTAAACAGAGACACAACGATGAAAATTATTCTAAATATGATCATTCAAAAGAGATTTCAAATAATATAAATTATGCAATATACATGTATCATCAAACTTCATTACACAAATTCTGGCCTATCCCCTGCCAACCAAATGAAAAATGAAATACAACCCAAAATAAAGAATAAATGAAATATCCTCTTGACTGGTATTTGAATATCACTGCATATCATTTATAATTGAAGGATTTTCCCGTGACTCATAACAATTTATTATTTTGCGCACATGTATTTGTCGATACAATTTTGCATGATACTATCAAGTGATTAAATGGACATCATGTTTAAAAAAAAGGTTTAGAATGGTGTCAGTTACACCATACCAGTCTATTGTACAAGACCCATAGAGTTATATAATAGAACCAGAGGGGGTTCAAAACCATGTGACACAGCACGACAAGAAGCATTTTGGCCATTGAGAAAATGGTGCTAACCCATCGTATCACACAGGTCACGCACCAGTACAACCGACATTTTGTAAGTGGACATGTAATTTACCCGTGGTGGGCTGGTAAGCGCAGTTACGTATGTGTAATAACCAGTGCTCCCTCTAGTTCTATTATATAACTCTATGACAAGACCTTAGTAGTAGTACATGTTGTTAAGAATTCTTATTTATGATGTTTACGCAACCTTATGTAAGTAAGTATGTTAACCGGTGGTCGCGATTCTCGTCTTGATGACCCATTGTCCCCGACCGCATTTCCCAGAAGAACACTGGAATTCCAAGATTAATCGGTTGTTTAAAAGGAAGGACTATGCTCGCGACTCGCCAGAATCTAAGCTTTGGTTTCCAGAAACTGATGGGTGATAACCTCGACTGTCGGGCTAGCAGCCGTGAGGCGTGGCCCGAAGTCTTCTAATATCTATAGCTGCTGACCGTAAGGAGTCCTCGCCGGTACCTACTGCCGTCTGCAGTGATGACACACCCCTGTTCTTGATTGTCAACCTTCTGCCTCCCTCGCTGGTTCATCCGGTTCACAGACGTTGATGTCGCTGCAGAGCACCTCGCGGATCTGCCCACGATTGGACCAGCCAAGGAACTTCAAACCCCAGCCTAGAATCTCAATGGAGGTATACCTCTTCGCTATTCACGCGTTCCGTTACCACCATCCTATTTTCATTGTATTTAATTATTCTTATTGTATTTAAATAATTCGACTTCCCCTTATGCTTGTATATTTCTGAAGCGCTGAGTATGTATTTCATTAAATGTCTTATATTTTGTTGTTCTAAACATTGACTCCCATTTACATTCATTCAAGTACGGTTTTTCCCCTTTAAATTCTGTTAAGTTGTCCGTCGATTTGTGGCTTCGTAACAATGTACATGGGATATTTTAAGCACAATTTGCCAGTTATGAACTGGTAGTAAAAGTAATTTAAAAATAGTTCACAATTGGAGGTTGAAGTAAAACAACCAAAAGCCAGTTAAAAGGTGAAGCTAGTTTACATATATCTGACTTTCATTGTCAAAAAATCATCAAATACTGTATGTCTACAAAAATAAAATTTAAACTGTAGTGCAACTTTTTGTGAATAACACTGACCTTGTCAAACAACAAAAGAAAATTGAAGGATTTTCCTGTGAATTATTACAATTTATTGTTATTTTGTGCACATGTATTTGTTGACACAATTTTGCATGATACAGTCAAGTGATTAAGTGGACAAGTTACAAAACGTTTCAAAAGGAATACATGTTTCTGTTGTTCCAAATGCCTACAAATCAACATGTACGCCATGTCCATTGCATAATCCATCAAAATTAATTTACATGGAAGATAAATCATGCACAAAACGAAGGATTTAAGGAGTTTTGTTATTAGTGTTCTTACTCTACTTCCACAGACAAGGAGCTCCACTTCCTCAGGACGAAACCAGATCTTGAGTGGAGACTCATCAGTGACCATATCAAAGCCACGCTTGAAGGCCTTGAACTGTTTCTCTGGTGACTTATTCAGAGTGAAGTCAACATACTTATCCACAAAATCCTAGGAGGAGAGATTCAAAAAGGGATACAATTGTTTTTACTTAACTGTCTCCAACCCCACTTCCTCCTTACCCCCCCAAAACAAATAAATAATAAATAAATAAATAAATAAACAAACAAACAAGGATGGATAACAAAGCAAGGGCATACATCAAAAACCTTTCACTTTGTATAAAACTGAAACTTTAAAAATCTTTTAGGTACTGCATAAGATGAGCATTAAGCTAATCTAAGATGAAAGAAAACACCTTGAGAATTGAATTCCCCTAATTTGTATCTAAGATCAACTTGAGAATGCTTACTTTTCAAAAAGCAAGAAGCATAATTATTTTAAATAAATTAGTCTCTTTTCCTAATCTTAACTCATAACCAGTTGTGAAAAAAAGAAAAGAAAAGAAAAAAAGTAGTTTAGGGGTAACGACCATGTAAAATAAAGTATCGTCTTTAGAGAAGAACCACTGGAGAGATCAAGTTTGGTATTGATGTTCTTAACAATGTAACTCTATTCAAGACCTTTTAGATAATAATTATATAGATTGTACAACATGTATTGTGCAGATCAGAATATATGATATTTAAAAACAATAAACTTTGAACTGCCATTATCTTACACCTAATAATGTCACTGATATTGTCTCATGAACACATACAACATTAGGTACAAAGTATATGTCAAGTGTCAAGTTTCAAGGTTTTGTTAAATTTGAAACAGCAATAACGTCAACAAAATACTTTAACATTGGCCACACAGGGACATGACAAGCCCCCCCCCCTGATTGTGCATAAAACAGCATCTCTTTTGACCAAAACTGATATTATCTAATGTACTGAATTCAAAAATACCATAATTTTCTACTTTTGGCCAGAGGGTACTGTCAAATATTATGTCATTTTATGATCATTTATAAGGTTGAAAAGGGCAAAGGAAAAAGAAGAAAAATGCACAATCATGTAACTATCTAAGTTCCAACTAAGATTTCACATTAAACATCACAACTTCATATAAGATAACTCCCAAAGCTCTACCATGTCAATACATGTTTATTGCATACATCCATGACCAACCTGTCTGTTGGCGTTGGTGACTGGTGTATTCTCACCATTCTCCATCAGAGTATGGGTTATAGTGTTACCAAACACATCCTTGTAACTGATCACAAAATTCATCATGAAGACATCTTCTACATTCTCCTCACACTCCAGCAGGTACTTCAAGCTGTTGAAAAGGACCTTCAATGAAACAGATGCAAAAACCACTCATCAATTGTGGCCTAAGATAATAATTTCATTTAATTTCATTTATTCTGGTTGTGAAGCCAGTGACTCTCAGAATTTTGAACTTAATCACTGTACTAGCCAAGAACTCAAAGGAGAAGAGACAAGGAAGGAATTTTCAGTTTTAGATGTGGGAGGAAAACCCCAGAGAACTATTCCAGGAAAACCCCGCGCAATCAGGTATGGACTGAAAACCCAATCCACATAGTGCCCCGGCAGGATACGAACTGGGGTCCTAGAGGTGGAAGGCGAGGAAAGATACTACTACACCAACCCGACCACCCAGCAGGTACTTCAAGCTGTTGAAAAGGACCTTCAATGAAATGGAAGCAAAAACCACTCATCAATTGTTGTCTAAGATTAGGAGTAATTAGGAGGTTTGCTTTAATTGACAGATCTCCAGACTAATGGCAGACTTTTGGGGATGCTAGCTGGAAGCATACTTACCAGGTAAATCCAATTTACCTGGTAAATCTGGTAACAATTTCAAACCACCATGACGGCCAACTTTGTTGTGGCCACTGCAAAGAAAATAAGCACTGAAAATGATATGGGAAAGTAAGAGCGTTTACATCCCATACATTTCAGCAAATTGCCTCATTGTATACGGGACACAAAAGTACTACATTTTCCTACACCGCACACACAGATCCTTGTTATTTAATTGCTGGAACACGCGTCATCCTTTATTTTGCCATGGCGGAAAAGGTTGGTGTCTACATGGAGTCGTCCACATTGTTTAGAAGGGGCTTTCAAGAATTTCCAGAGTGTTAGGTAGTCGAGTTTCCGTGTCTATTTTGTGTTTATTGTGAAAAAATTCAAATGAGAAGGATCTATGTGTAAGTTATATAAAACAAATATTGAATGCATTTCATTTGTGTATTTTTACAGAATATAATCACTCGTGGAATCAGGCTTTTCCAAATCACTCGGCTTTGTCTCGTGATTATATTCTGCGACAATGCACTCATAAGCATCACACTTGTGGGAGGACTAACAATGAACCATGGAGATTGATCTACATGTACTTACTGGCTCAACCTGAGCTAGGTCAGAAAGAACTCCTTTCTTGCCCATCAGCTTGTGATACACTACCATAGGGAACTGTATATCCAAGATGATGTTGTTGTAAATGGCCAGACCCAGTACAATTCCTATCAGTGTAAACTGACGGTCAACCTCAAACGAGGTGGGATTGAACCAGTACTGTCCTGTACCCTCATTGAAGGTAAACATTCCTGTTAACAAATAAACATAATGTGATAATTAAACATTCAGTAATAATAATAACTAGAAATGTTTGTTGTTTTGGGTATAAAAAAATAAACTATGGAGAAATGTATGATGTCATGGTGATGTAATGTAATTTGCCGACTAATTAATGAGTTGTCATAGTCCCAATATCAATGTCCTGACATGAAAATGTCAAGTTTAGTATGGAAATGGAACCTCTCGCTTTGGTATCACTTGAGGGCGCTATAACATATGGTGAGACAAACAAGCCTTTTTTCCAAAAAGCTTTGACTTCACAGACAATTTCATACAAAGCAACCATATGGAACTTCTTGACTAATGTTGATGTAGACACAATTAAATTTACACACTTTGGACTGAATGGAAGGGTCAAATTTTGGGTCATGCTCGAGTATGAAATGTGACACTTGTAATAGACTGTGCAAGTCTCGCGCATATTTGAACTTCCGGGACCATTGTGGTCCCAACCATATGGAGATTTACGTGGGCACGATTTTGTTTTGTCAATTATTTTAGTTTAACGTGGTATATGCCCGTGAAAAATACATGGGAATGTAAAACTTAGTTATAACAAAATATGAAAGTAAAATTATTTCAACAACATAATGAAGAAAACCCGATAATTAAACTTGACCTCAACTTCCGGTTCTGCAAAAAATGAAGAATTTTGTGCTCACCTCCGATCACAAAACTTATGTAAACGCTTGTTTTAGATGAGCGATGATAATCGCCAGATACTGTAATCGCAACGCGAAGCCTTTTCGTTGCAGTCTATGGTTGTTGAGGCGTCAGCGTCCTCTATAAACTGTGTCAAACGTTAATTTTACGCCCGTGTGACCTTCGCTAATCCACGTAAGTGGTTTCTGAAAAGTTAAGATCGAATAAGCATCCTTGTCCCAGAGTTTTAATTTTGCTTCACTAATAATTAACACATTATTTGTGTATTAATATAAAAACTAAAACTGATTTTATTAACATGTAATGAGTATTTTTGTTATTCAGATTTAGATATAATTTAAAACAAAGATTTGATTTCAGAGAAAAAAATGTTCTTCTATTGACGTGTTTTCTCGTTCCGATACGCGCGAGACTTGCACAGTCTATAGATAGTGCAAGTCTCGGGCGTATTCGAACATTGGGACCAGTTAAAGTCACCAGTTGGTTTCCTTCACGCCTTAAAGCAATGTACATGGGACCAAACTGGTCCCAAAAAAGTTTGATTATGCACGGTCTATAAGCTACAATGTCGCAAAGACTTAGAATTTATGTCATTTGGTTGAAAGATACTATTTTAAAAATATAATTCTTTGATTTGATGCAAGTTGATACCTGATCAAGTTATTTCCAAAAGCCATTTAGAGATTGGTGGACATAATATTAAGACTCTATTAGGTTTGGGTGAATTTGTCTGTATACACCCAAACCAAACAGTGCACTCCTATATAGTGTCCATCATATCTCAAAAAGGCACAGTCACAAGAAAGAATTGCAGCACATAAGTATTGCCCATCAGTGGCCTTTTGTTATTAAACTTTGATCAAGTGTTTTGCACACGGTCTTCAAGATATACAAGATTTTCTGGTCGTTTCTTGGTTACAGGTTGACTTTGGCATTCCCACGCCCCGACAGATGCAATACCTGAGTCGACCTGTTGGCACTAGCTGTAAGCCGATGTGGCAATAAACCTGTAAAAAGAAGGTAGTGGATGTATATCTTACCAGCACCTGCTAACTTTTTAGTGAACACTTTTAGTAAACTTCTTCCTACCAATGTCTGGATTAAAGATGTCTTCAATGACAAGCTGGAAGAACTCCTTGGACACTCCTCCTTCATCCACGCCTTGCTCTCCTTCAAACTCCACATACAGTTGCTTCTTAAGGTCTGCAGCGTTCTCCATGGCAATCATTTCAAGCTGCAGGAGCATTAGGAATCATAAACAGTACTGTGGATAAATTGATTCCTGGGTATTTTGGCAAGGAAACCTTTACTTTGATACATGTTCATGTATAGCAAAATCCAAACATTTTAGCTCTGGCACTATAAATGCATGCCTGGCCCTAAGAAAAGTAGAGTTAGCTTGGCAATAAACATAGTGGGAATGACTTTGTTTTAAGGATTAGGGATGGTTTTAGGTTTATACTGGTCAAAACTGCAATCATTGACATGGACCACACCAGGCTCACAGATCCTTAGCTGTCACAGGTTTTACTCCATTGTTACACCTCAGCGATGGCAGCAAGGAATTTATTGCATGTACATTTCATCCTCTGCCTCTGCTTGATTTTGCTTGGTGAAATACATATAAAAGCCTTTTACACAAGTTCACAACACTACTAACTGCTTGGCGGAAACCAACTTATATCAGTCATGACATATTTGTGACTGGTTCACTGCAGACTTTTACTAAGCACATATATAGGTTTCCAAAGTTTGTTCAGCTAAGCATTAACTGGGCTACATGCAAAAGTGCGTACATGTTGTGTATGTGACACATATCACCACTATTGCCAGTGGTGTAACCAGAAGGGGGGGGAGGGCCAGGGCAGAGGGCCCCCTGCTCAGAACCTTTCATTTTACCCCCCCCTGCCCCTCCCCCAAAATGAGATAGTATAAATGCACAAATGTATGGTTCGGTAGCCCCCAAAATTATGTCTTTCCCCCCCCCCCCCTCCCAAATGAAATGTCTGGTTCACCACCAAGGGTTACATAACTTCCCCCCAAAAAATAAATAAATGCAAAATAAATAAATAAGTGAAATATATATAATATAAAATATAAAAAAATATATTAGGCTACACGTGTAACTTTCGATCCTTGTATTGTGCGATCGTTTCACACTGCCAGGGTCCTACTCGGATCGAGCGGTACGCGTCGCGATGCATCGCAACGCGAAGCGACGCAATGTGTCATGTCCACGTCGCGTCATCTCCGTGGTTATCTCAAATGCCAACATGTTGGCTCTTCTAGAGGTTTTAATGTGTGCCATGTTATGTATTTAAAAAATACATTATACGAAAGAAAAACGACTCTTAAAGAAAGCACTCGAAAACAGAAAAGACTGCTTGAGATTCAACAGCATTTTCAAATTTTCAGAGCGGGGTTTGATGGCGCAACTTTTGCTTACGCGGTGACCCTTTTTTTTTTAATGCACTTTCAACACGGATTGAAAATGAACCCAGAGGTGTTCACACTACGCCTTTTAACATTAACATATGTTGGAATTTTCGACACGGTTCGAGAATTCTCAACCCACCTCCCAAGCAGGGTTGGTTTCGACACGGATCAAGCGCTCTACACGGATCAACACCGTGTTGAAATGTTGTAGTGTGAAAAGGTCAGTCCAGATTACACGGATCGGATCCGTGTCCAACACAGAAATTTTCTGTAGTGTGAAAGGGCCTCATGTCTCCAGTTTTCTGTCTGGGACACGAGGAACTGATGTTTCAAATTAATACACATCCTCAACTCCATGGCATTCAACATTCAATTAAGTATTTAATATGATTACCTAATGGTTAATGCATTCTAAGGTTGATTATACTAGCCCATTGTACACTATGTTTGGCATCACTAAGTATTTGGGTCATTAAAACTCCCTTTTCCAACCTCCAACTAACACTTCTCTGAGTATACCAGCAAACCAATTGAGTCAGATGAAATTTGTTTGCTGGACATCACTGCAAACATCACTGATTTTGTTGTACAGTAATCTGATTACAGCAGATTTCACTCAAACTAGCTGTTGATTTTGGATGATGTTAGAATATACAGCTATACTTACCCTAACTAGTGCATCATCGATCACATGATTCCTCCGCACTTTCAGTCTTAAATACGGATTAAACTGCTCTCCCTGCACCAGGCTGTTGAGGACTGTTAGCCTTCGCTCATTGTACATCCTTACTCTGTTATCATAATACAATCCCATGTTCTTTGCAGCCGCTGTCAAAATGAAGGGGTAGTGAAGAAAGGAAAACTGTCCACTCTGTCCAAGGCCATCTTTCTTGTAACGAGCAAAATCCTCCCCCATTTCAACTTGATCACTTAAAGTTTCATTGTAGAATTCCTCAAATGGTATTAGGGGTTGTGTCGAATCTAAGAATGAGATGGAGAGCTCTTTTGAGAGGGGGTCTTCCTTAGGAATCTTCTTGTCTTTGTCGTTTCCAACAGCACCAAGAAATTCCATAATGTCCCGATCTTCCTCATCTAGGGTGTTAGAAGACCTTGACTGGTCCAAAGTTCCACCCAAGAGACTCGCATAGAAGATAATCTTCATGCATTTTGTGGCACTGGTTATACTCTCATCCTCATTGACCATTCTGCTGCTTGATGTTCCAAAGTTTTCTGTTAGCACTTTGAATGTGATGAGCTGCTGAAGGCTTTCCAGTTTTTTCCTTAGGTTACTCGCAGGGAACTTGGACCACACACGAGCAAGAGTTGCCTGGGCTGACAGGGGAAGACGGCCAATTGCTTTACAGAAGCTGGGGTACGCCACCTCCAAGAATTCGGGACTTTGTAGTGAGGAGTTCTCCATGATGATCACAAAGACATTTAGAAAGCGCGGGTTGCTCTGAAACTGTGGTATCCAGCGTACATCCACCACGATGGTCTGCGACAGTGCAATGATGGCATTCAGCAAAGCATTCGTCACACGTTCTTCTTCCAGGTCCTCAATGGCCTTGAAGACTCGTTGAACTGCCTCTACATCCACCATGAGCTCACCGCTCATTGATGACAGGAACCCTGAAGCCATAGTTTCATCTTCGTCTTTTTCTTTCTCATCAATCATTCTTTCTTGTTCCTTCTCGGATAACTGTCTCTCGAAGTCTGTCTCTTCCTTGTCAGGGGTGTCCATCTTGAAGGCTCTCTTCAGGAAGCTCTTGTTGAGTGCCTTCCAACTAGAGAACACCTCTCCAATCAGGCGTACTAATGGTGAAAAGTTATTCTCACTCTTGCAGCTGTTTAATACAGCAATGATTTTCTTTTCAGAGAGGTGGTCTGGCTGTTTGCCTACTGCAATTACGAATAAAAAGAAACAATTGCATTTTACCTTTTCATTTTTTGTCTCTAAATTCTTAACCATACTGACAAGCTATCCAATGTCTTAACCAGTTAGCACTGGAAGATGTGTATACAGACAAAACTTTTGCAGACACACAAACGAAAGCCTGATAAACCCGTCATAAAAAAAAAAAGCTGGGGATCCCTTCATCCAACGTATTAACATACCTAGACGTTTCACTATGTAGCGTGCAGAGAGCATGAACTCACTGTGTAATGCTTTGTTTGGCCCAGATGGTACTGGAATTCATGCTCAAAGTCTCCCTTTTTCCGAGTATTATTGTGTAATCCCTAATTCCAGACCTACTTTCTTTTGCTGGACAAAAACGGGTTACGAGAGATAGTAGGCTGCCACCATTGTTTACCATTGTATTCAACATAGTGATAGTCAAAGTGCCAATCCACATTTACTCCAAAAAAAAAAAATCCCAGTGCATTTTATGAGAAAGTTTCTCGTCTTTACTTGGTCAAGTCATGGTTTCATTGTTGCAAAGGTATTCTCAAAAAAAATTATAAAAATTAGTCAAGAAATTTATAAAATTAGTCTCGCTATTGAGCCAGAATTTTTTAGAATTCCTGATGACAAGCAGTTAAAAATGAGTTTGAAGTTGAACTTTGATACATGTATAAACTGTACTTTCTGCTTTCGTTACCGAACTTTTACATGAAACCAAGTTGTATTGTAAAAGCAGATCTTACTTTACATGAATGTGAATCTGCACCAGACCATGACACATTGTCTGAATCATCATGGCATTAACTCCAATTGGAACCAATATTTTTCCAAGGGGATATTGTTTTACATGGTTTTAATTGTAAATTCCTTTTCTATGATTTTGTTTTTAAAGGGAGGATATACCTTTGGTAATTACTCCAAAAAAATAATGACCATATAACCTTACTTGGTAAAGAGCACTGGAGAGCTGTTGAAGTTATAAAACATTTCTAGAAATGACACCCGTTGAAGTAATGTAGTTTCAGAGAAAGAACTAATTTTTCACATACAAATTTGAATCTGAGAAAGGATTCAGGCATGAAGCCTTTCTCAGGTATCTGAAAACACACAAATTCTATGCAACAAGAGTGTTTTTTTCCTTAATTTTTTTCTTGCAACTTCGATGACGAATTGTGCCAAAAGTTTTACAGGTTTGTTATTTTATACATAATGTTGGGATACACCAAGTGAGTATACTGGTCTTTGACAATTACCAAAAGTACACCCTGCCTTTAAAGCTTAAAACCTGGTAAGAAATTGTGTGACAATTGTTCACCTTGTTGTTCAGCTCTGGTTTTCTTTACAGGTGCTCCGATAACTTCAGGAGGAAGAATTCCCACATTGGGAGTCTGCTCGCTTGTTGATGCCCCTTCATTTCTGGGTGTCTCCATTACAGAGATATCGCTGCCTGTTTGGGGCGCCAGGTTGCTTGTTGATGCACCTTTGCTGATCTTAGGCGTGGCAGTCCCAGAGGTGACTGTGGCGACTTCTGGTGATGAGGCATGACTAGTTGATGCCTCATCGCTCACATCAACATTCTTGGAGTGTGTTGTCTTAGCCTGCTTGGTGTTTGTCAATGAGGCTTGGTAGCAGAGCTGGGCCTTGGCTTTGCACAGCTCCAGAGCCTTAGCAGCGGCTTCATTGTGGCTGAGACGTTGCCCTCTGCTGGAGGCACAGTGCTCATTTGAACATTTTGAATTGCCACAGCCATCTACTAGCTGGTAGAAATATTGCTCAATTCGTTTTTGTACTGCTGCACGCTTCCTGTGAGAGTTTCAGATATGGTAAACAGTATATTTTCAGAGATCTCAATATCAGTAGTTTTGAAGTGATGTTATGTCATCTTACATTATTACATTCAGGAACCATCACCTATACTTTAACATCATATTCATAATATCTAACAACATAATACCTGAATAAGGCACACACATCCACCTCATTATAGTTGTAGAGATGCACTGCTCTTTAACTGTCTCTGTGAAAGGCATTGCTGAGATCTAATCCTGTCTCTTTGGGAGTATGCATCCCCAGCAGGCTTACTAGCCACATGAAACCAGAAGACCTAATCTCTAATTTTTCAAGTAAATAAAATTCCTGGGCAATGAGAAGAAGTTGAAGTGATGTATTTTGAGGGCCCCAGTGCCACTACCTGGATTTGCGCTGAGAGATTGCTCATTTACCAGAAATTGAAATATACTAACTTGACAAATCTATCAAGGTTTTATACAAAAACTGTACTTTAATTCAAAAAATTAAAAATATCATTCAAACATGCTAAAACTTACATATCATCTGGACTGTTGGCGGGGCTTCTGAGATTGACTTCAGTGTTACTGAATGGAGAAAATACATAGGTTTCTATGATTATTGACTACATTTGGATAATTAGATTCTATTCCACAAGAATTTCACATATATATTCTCTATACTAATTTAAAGAATGCCAAAAGATCTCTAAATTTTCACTTCAGTAAAAAGAGAACAATACTACTTTTTCCAACCACACACGCCAAATAACACACCGATCATGTCAACTTAAAACTGATCTCTAATCCAGATACCAAGACGATGCAAAATACTGTGAACCCATGAGCGTTGCATCTTATATTAGTGTCTTGTCAAAAGTTTAAATCTAATTTGCTGTAGAACACTAAATTCTAAATGATAACATTATTATGAGGTCAAACCTTGTATTGAGATTCAAGAACATTTCTAATGAATATTCATGCACTGGACTGCCACAATGTGCAGAATGTGTACTGTACATCATTTAAGTCTTTTAAAGTTGATCCTTTTTGTTTTTAAATTAAAAAAACACTTATCCTTGACCTATTTTCCTTCTTCTATCAAGATATCAAATGAAATCGAATAACTTTTCCTATCCTTTAAAATTTGCAATTTATGTAAAATATTAATTAATGTTTGTACGGTCAAAGCCTGAAATCGGGCAATACATCTTTGATATGATGGGAATGGTGTATAAATAAAAAATGGGTGGGGCCCTCAAAAAGGTTATACATTGAAACCCTGTCTCCCAAGCCTTTTTTTTAGGAATGTTTTTGAATCCAGAATCAGAGTTCCTTTATAATGCAGGCTTTGAACTTCGCTCTTGAAGGGGCACAGCAATTTTCCTCTGGTAAGGGGCACTTCTATGATATGAGTATGAGGAAAATGTAAATTTGTATTGGAAGTTTGCCAAGGGCACCACAGCAAAAGCACAGGGCACCACGGCAATCGCTGTGGGTGCCGTGGGTTAATTCGAGGCCTGATAATGCATCATCGTGGTAAGTCAATATATATAGTATTTGGACTATGAAAGTAGGATGCCATAGTGTACTATCATCAGTATCACTATACTTGTCGAGATTTTTGACATATAAAACTTTACAGAACTGGAAGAGAGATAACAGTTTGCGGTAAACTTATAATTTCAGAATTAATGTCACGAATGAATAGTAATTTATCACAAAAGTTATTTAATAAAAACTGTTAAAAATGCATTACTTAGAAAAGATACTGAATCCATCCACATAACAATTGTCAATAGTCAATCATGTCAATACAATAACCAAAAACATTTAATTATCATAATTAATAAATAAGATATTTTTATTACTTTTTTTATGTCATGATTATGAATGAAAAAAGTGACAGTCAGTCAGGTGGGGTTGTTTTCTTTATATATTTGCATGATTAGTAAACATATATTCAAATGATAACAGAGCCATCAAAAAAGGGTAAATAGAAAGTTTTCAACAACAAGCAATGCCGTGATATGAGTGAGACGCCCAAAACGGCTGATTTGTTTTAATGGGCGAGCAGAAATCATCAGATCACCCGGACGGAACACCCCACCTTTCTCCGTCGTCAGCCCTCGCTCCTAAGGAGAGATCTCTCGGTGGATTCATACGAAAATCTCTCCCCGCAGTAATGGAGAAGGTCGACGGGAATGTAATGTAGAAACCTGTAATTTACACCGTGTGAAAACCCATTAATTTTGACGGAATCTTCACGAAGGAAATTCCCCACATCCCAGTTTGCGTGCTGCTGATTGGGTCGTACACAGTCGAGTCGTGCGTAGTCAGTCGAGTTGTGTGTACTGTGTAAGTGTGTGTAATGTAAAATGCTACTATTTTAATACTTGTAGTTGATGTCACAAACACAAACAAATTTTCATCACTATCAGTTTTCAGAAAAATTATTCTGTAATCATTAGTACATTATTGTTGTTTTATCACAACTGCATTTTTAACTTTCATTCAAATAAGCCTAATTAACTGATATTAATTAACTTTTTTGGGAGTACAGTTGGATGAATTAGTCAGATTCCTGCCCAAATCTCCGCACCACTTCGTATTTAAACATACACATTTTATGGTAAGCCACAATGGGTACCATGCATCAGTTAGTTTTCTACGCCTTTATATATTTCAACTCTTGAGGGCGCTCGTCAGTTTTTCCAGATAAAATCAACTGAATTGAGTAGATAACAACACAGTCTCACAGACAGTCCAAGGACATGTGAACAGGAAGACCTAGAGAGAAAAACACGTATCCTATATATTATTTTTAATACATGAAAACATTGTCAAGATATGTTAAGATTATGATCCGGATTCCGATAAGAACTTTGGTTTTGGTGACGTCAAGTCTACCGTTATTGGGGTTCATTCTATGTGTGTTAATTTCTTTCTTGAAGGATTTTGATGGAGTGAACCTCACCCACTGCAACGTAAGAACGTTTTGTTCTTTCCGTTTCAAAAGTTATATCTACTAATAGGTAGTAACATACTCATATAGTTGCGATAATTAATCGTAACCCTACATCCTCCCGATGGTCTGCGACTTTTGTACATGTGAACCTTTCAGTGGTTAGTTTTGATTAAAATGGGTTAAGTCTTTGAGTTGACAGTCTGCTCACTACACTGTGACTGTATACTATTTTATATTTAATGATAAGTTTTTAGGAAAATACTATGGTTATAATATAATAATAATAATAATAAGACTTGTAATGCGCACATATCCACCCTGCTGGGTGTTCAAGGCGCAGAACAAGACAGGTGAATACTATTAGTTATCAAACAAGTTCGAGTGGAATACAGAAAAATATAGCGCTTCTGCGTATGTCCCATGAATGAGGACAAAGGCCAAGTTAAATATGGGACGCAGATGCGCTATATTTTCCATATTCCACAAGCACGTGTGTGATAACAAATTTGTCTTCAAGCAAACTTCAAATTTGTCTTCAAGCAAACTTGACGCGCAGATTATCGCAATACGCAGTGTTGGAACAGCTGTACGTTTTGCGAGTACTTAGCTTACAATAGCGCAATACGCGAAGTTAGAACAGTGCAATAATATGTAGGGTGTGATATGGGCCGTGTGATATAGGTTTATATCACACCTCTTGTTGCTATGAATTGAACAATCAGAATCGAGGAACGTCGGGAGGATGGAGGGTTAAGATTATTGCAACCGCAGTATTACCATGTGTTCAGTGTTACCAGTTTATATTATTGTTTCCCCGCTAATAAAAGATGGAATTTTAAAAAAATCATTTGACCCACCTTTTTTTAGCAAGACACTTTCAGTTCATAAACTATTAAAATGTTCAAAGTTTCAGTCTTTCGTTCTGAAAGATCGTCCGCCAATTGCAGCCTACTGTTTACATGGTATGCAGGGTGGTATCAACTTTATACAAAAGTATGGCATTCAAAATGTCTGAAAGAGGTAGAGGTATTGTCCACATTGTTAATTGTGATGGCTCTTCTGCTGTATCAGTGTTTGATTGGTCATTGTAATAACTAATCTACCTTAAAAAATATCTACTTGAATATATACTTGATTTTGTTTAGTATTGGGATGCCATGTAATCCAACATTAAAACAGCATCATGTGATCTATCATTCTACTGAAGGAGACTGAAACTTGATCTACCAAATGAAATTTACGCTTGAAATATTTTCCAATGGATGATATGTTTTTGACACATTTGGTTATTAGTAAAGTAGTGCATTAGTGATCTATACTGAAATTTACATTTTTTTGAAACTTTTGGGTGTTGCTAACAGCAGGAAACTTGATCATCAACATGTTAAGGCCTGATGATAGCACAGAGCTTCTGTTCACCGTAGATCTCACCCTGTCTCACAGTAAACGGGAATTAAAATGGGGGATTGAAAATACATGTCAATCTCTGAACAATGGTCTTTACTCTCTTTTTTTTTGTAGAAACGATAAGTTTACTGGCTCTTAAATTTTGTTAAGATTCACAAATTTACCTATAAATGTTTTTTTTCTTCTTGTAGGTTTACAATTTCCTGCCATCTATCAGTGCCAGTATTGGTGGCTACACACCGCAGCGCTACATATGGCGCATTGCTGTGGCATTTCACATCACTCCAAGGTTTCTTTTTGCATTTATGTATTTCAACTGGCATCGTCAGGATACCCAGAATTGGAACCAAAAATCTAACTATAGAACCCTTTGTCAAGCAAATCTTGGAGTAAACTTGGCAGAGTTGTGTTGCTTGCTTGGTCTGACATACGTCTCCTCAAATGAAGACTACAGTAAGTTGAATTGGAACTCCATTTTAGATATGAGTATATTTTGAATAAATAAAGGATGCTGATTGCCGAGTTTAAACAAGTTCTGTACACTGTGTTTAAAATGGCGGTAAAAACGGTATTTCACACAAAAATGTTCAATCGTTAATCTAGTTTACATTTTTCATTGTTGCATTTGGGATAACGAGGAACTACATTGAGTGTACATGATATGGTTCTTGACAGTCATTAACAATAAGGGTAAAATTTAACAATCAGTTGTAAAACCCATTGATTGGTTTCAAATTAAAGCAGAATCAGTTCAGAATCAGCAGGTTCCAGTCCTTCCTTAAGGTTTGACGAGTTACAGGAGGGAAAAAGTATTTTTAACAACATTCCTTTTTTTTCTTTCAGAAATACATGAGAAGTGTTTTATATTCTTCGTTGTGTTTGCTTTCATCTATATGATCACAACATGCTGTCTGTGTTATATGAGAAAAGCTCCAATGGTAAACAAAAAAACTGAATACATTATACTCAACATCAGATATTTTTACCCAGTTTATAAATGTAGGAGGCTGGCAAATTTCAAAAATAAATAACACAGGTTTAACCTTTAGCCTAACAGTAAAGTATACTACCCAGGTAAAGTTTCATGTCAGATAAACAGGTGTCAAGAACAGCAAAACATCTTTGGTCAGATCTCAGAACTATAACTTTCCTGATTAAATCATACAAATAATTGTTGATAGGATGGCCACTATTCATTTATGACTTTCTTCAGATTACTGAGATTAACTGAGATTAACCCTGAATTTGATCCTCATATTCTTGTACACTGATCAGTGCTCAATCTCAAGGCCTTGACTAGTTGATTCCCTTTTTGTTCTCCCATCTTTTGACAGATTCAACGTTCACGGCGGTTAAAGCGTTATTCGTTTATTGCTTTTGTGATGTCAATATGTGGATTTTCATATCTATTTATGAGGCACAATCGTTATTGTGAACCATATGGTAAGTGTTTAATTCACATGTCATTTGTATTTTAAAAACATCCATCAAGTAATTTTGAAGTATACCAACTTTAAAAAAATGTGTAGACATTTACTTTGGCCGTTACCATTTTTTGCAGTTCTTTCTTTGAACCCACAATAATCTAAAATGTGCCATACATGTAATCCCTGGCTTTGTTTGAATTTGGTGAATTTGGGTCTTCAATGCCAACTTGCCGATTACATGTTTGTGTGCTATGGGTCAGACGTAACAATGTTATCTCATAATCTGAATCCCATTGTCGGTGTGTTGAGTTACCAATAAGTCCTTTTCACACGATCCCCAAAAACCTAGATTCTTTGCAATGAATTTTACGAGCGCGGATTGTTTACTTCAGAGCTTTTGCAAGCTTTCACATGAGGGAGTGCTCAAGGTTCCTTGCGAAAAATTCCGCTAGCTTAAGTTTTTGCCGTAGGTCGGTACCTACTGCAAAATTTCACAATGTTTGAGAAAATTTTGCAAGGAATAACATTTAAAAAATTGCAGTCCTTTCACACGAAGCTCATTTTGAATATATTTTCTGTCGTGTTAAAAGGGCTTTAGACTGGAAGATGACCGTCTCTGAACATGCCACCTATGAGTTCAGGTTCCTCAACATTCCTTACTGATAGAATCCCAATCAATCAATCAGTGTTTTTCTCTCTTTGTTTCAGTCTACAGTATGTTTGCATTTTGTGAGTACATCTCAGTGGTCAGTAATATTAGTTTCCATGCAACGGCTGCTCTCGACTTCCGAGATGAAAACTTACTCATCAATAGCTTTGATAATGGAGCAGGAGATACAAACAATGGCTACCTCCTTAGATAACAGATTCCATATTTTTAAAATGTTTTCAAGAATGTTTGTATATATTTTGCAATTATTTACATAAATTTATACTGGGTAAACTTTTCTAATGAAAACAATTTTTGAATGATCATGTAAACCTTGAGTATCTTTTTAATTCTTTGATTGATGTCTTATGTGTATGGGGCGTCTACCTGTTGAAACCGAGAATTTAACAAAAGGGATCCAGGTGTTTTGACAGCGAGACTGCCCTTGCTTCGCTTTCATGTACAAAACCAATGGGAACGTTGCAAACAAAAAGTCCTCAATTTACGGGGTCAACAAACATTCGTGTGTGACTGTGGGTAGGTATCCACATTCAAACCGTGGACCTATAACAAAAGGGATAATAGGTCCATGGTTGCTATCACAAAGGAAATCATTGTGGTCCACGGTTGCTAACACAAAGAGTTGAACAAAGGAGGGTCCACGATTGCCTTGTTTACACACGTGTGTGTGTGTGTGTACTTATAGTGACATTTAAACCAAAGACTTATAACGAAAGGGACAATAGATCCACGATTGCTATCACAAAGGAAAACAATGGAGTCCACGTTTGTCAGGTCAAAGAATTGAACAAAAGAGGGTCTTTGATTGGAAGCCATTACACACTTGCATGTGGGTGTTTGCATACTGTGTATTTGGCAGGGGTGGGGTTCAATATTTGATAATATATTTCCATGCATCTTACTATCTCATATCTGTACACTTTAAAAAGTCAAATTTAAGACTTTTTAAGACCCTTTTAATGCTACCCTTAACAAAATTTAAGACTGAAAGTAAGTGACTAAAGCAGGGGAAACAGCTATATCCACTCACACTTTATGTTACTTTTCGGTTCTTTACGAGCTTATAGGAATTTTTTTAAATGCTTCTTAAGGCCTTAAATTTAGATAGTTCAATTTTAGACTTTTAATACTTTTTAAGAATCTGCAGAAACCCTGTATCTACAAGTGAATTTTTAAAGGAGCTTTTGTGTAGCTTGACAGGCCCAGTGTGTGATGTTGTTGTAAGCCATACCTCCCTACATTAGGTCCACACTTTGTATGTAGCATTAAAACAAGTGTGTGTGTGTGTGTTTTCTTACTTTATTTTAATTAATTGTTATTTATGTATTTATTGTATGTTGGGGGGGGGGAATAAATGAATTGCACTTTGTATTCAGTCTACTAAATATTGTATTTTGTATTTTATTTATTGAGAAACATTACTATGTTGCACTGAATTGCCTTGGACAAGAACAAGTAATGGTAGCACAAGGTTGCCCAACATTCTGTCCAAACAAAAACAAACCCAAAAACACACATTAAGTGGACTTTACACAATTTCTTTGCCCTACATAAACAGATACTCTACATTTACAGTTGCAGAAAATCCCACCATTAATTACTGATAATTAAACAGGGGCTACAGGGTCAAATTCATTAATGTGAAATTTCAAGTCTCTAACCTCACGTTAAAGGGAGGGTTTACCTTTGGTAATTACTCAAAAAGTTAATGACCATAAAAACTTACTCTGTAAGAAGCATTGCGAAACGATTCCCTTCTAAGGAATGTGGTTTTAGAGAAAGAGATTTTAAAAAAAATCAATATGAAACCTTTTTCAGATTGTGTTTCCAATTACGGATTATTCTTCCTGCGTGTACATAAACACTACCTTTTGAAATGAAATTTGTACAGGTTAGTTTTATTGTCTTTATCTACATTTATATAGGATTAAACGATTGAATGGTTACCAAAACCAAAGGTATACTTTGCCTTTAAAATGGTGTAAAATGCCACTTTTTTTGATACCCTTCAAGTGCAATTTTTTTTTTTTTTATCCCAAAACTTGCAATGACGTCAAATTTCAAATGTATGGTCTGTACATTTTTGTACAGAGAATTATCAGTTAATTCGTGAATTTTGATGATATTCAATCAAAATAGCATTGGATTTGACCTTCTGACTGTCTCAAAAGTTCCTCTTTGTAATGTTTGTTTTTGTTGTCCGATGACGTCATGTTTCAAATTTCGCTCTGAAAGAGTATCAAATAAAATGTCATTTTATACCATTTTAATATGAGGTTGAAAACTTGTAATTTTCTCCCAATTTCATGAGAACTCCATGTATTGGAAAATGAGTGCATCACAAAACTGAGTTTGACCTTGGAGCCCCTCTTTCTCTACAGGAAGATTTTGCTCCCGCCTGTATACTCAATGTGTATGAGGAATCTCTGCTAACTCAACTTCTTCAGGAACTCCTACCCCATCAATTTGAGAATGCTGATCTTAGGTGTAGAGTTCTGTGTTCAATCAAATTGAGCCACAAAGTAAATATGTGCAGTCATACAGCACTGGTGTAGATTTTAAATTCATAGGACCTCACTTGAAATTTGTTTTGTTACTAAGCAATAATGATGCGAATACATCATCTTATAAACGAACACAAACAATAAAATGAAGTGATGTAACAGCACTGTGTTCAGTTATTGTGTTATTGTAGCAGTGTATTTGTGTTGAAAATTATTTGATTGCATGAGTAAAAGGTACATGGTTACATATATTGGTACAATCTTTGAACATGTTGAAAGCATGTTCAACTTATTGAAAGCTTCCATGTGATTTAAAAAGAGAGAAAGTGTATGACTTTAATGATCAAAAATTATGCATAAAATAGTCTCTAACCCGTAACTTAATTTTTGCTTATCTTTGCCTAGAAATATTGAGTGCTATCTGGACTTCTTGAATGTTGGTGTCAAAAAATCTTGTATAAACTTAACCTAAGCTTTTCAAATTGCACACAAAAGTGTATAGTTACATTTATACAGGCAAATGACTTCAATGCCGTTGAGTATTTGTTTAACATAACTTATAATATAAAGATCTATTTATTTCGTCAAACTAATTTTTTAGTGTACAGTACTCGGCAAACAAACACACTTTTAAAAACAATATATACTTTTATATACAGGATTTCTCTATAATTTCTAGATCACACACTTGATTGTTGAAATCCTAACCAGTCTCAAACAAAACTTCTCTTTCTGATTACAAGAGAACTTTTCAATGGCTTGATAAAAAAAAGCTAAGATATTGTTCAGTTGTAAATCAAATGCAATTCATTTAAAATAAATGACATTTGTTGTGTTCGGGTCAGCAGTTTGGATAGAATTAGGTGCAGCAAAATAAGAGATTTTCTTAATCTCACAGAAAATTTGCTCTCTTTTAGAAAATACAAATACCTTTTGGGTCATAACTGTCAAGAAACAATGTGAAACTGGGCTTCATTTGAATATTCATATAAAAGAATTGTCTGAAAGATGCACTTAATTACAATATAAGGTAATACAGGAAACAGTAAGTGGTGTACAAGATTCTGAAACTATGAGTAGACTCAATAATCCAATGACATGTGGGATATTCGATCCTGAATAACTCCCAAGCATTCAAACATATTACAGACCATTACAGTCTTAGTAAACATCACAGACATAACTTGCATTGATCATGACCTGTTATACAATGGCAGTAAAATGGCCTCATGAACTTCATCATTTTGTCAAACTGGTAGAATCCAGATTTCAAGCTGATTTGATTGAATTCAACCTGTAAAGTAACTGACTTCAATCATGAAGTACGGTCCCACCTCTGCAGTAAAAAATGATGATAAAATGTTGTCAAGTTACATGAGAATGTTTTAAATGATTTAATTGTTAAATGTGCAGTTAATGATAATTTGCATGGTGTCATACAGTTTTTGACTTCAACTGCCCGTTACATTTTGCATCCAGTTGAATGCTGAACTTCATGACCACTTAGTCACATTCACTGATATTAATAATAACACACTACACTGCTGTCAATGTGTTATAAATGGGTCTTTTAAGTACATGGGACCTATCTCTCAGAACTTAGGAACATTCATGAAATGCCCAAACCTGTAGACTCCAATAAGTACTTAGCTTCTAACCAATCCTGGGTTTGGACTGCAATATTGAATCCACCAAAATCAAGATAAGGATTCTACAGAATTCTGAATTCTTTGTGTTATAGTATTCTGCAATATTTCTCAAGGCACAGTAGGTGGATTTACAAATGATATGATGTTATTCAAAGACTTTTCAAGAAGAGAGCAGCCCCTGTCTGGACCCAGTGATCCTGGTCTCCACCACAGGGTACCGTTAGATGAGTCACAATCTTCTCACGGTCAGCACTGTAGTACACAGGTAGTGAAATGCTTTCTTGGCTACTGTACGGCTCACCAGCATCCTAAAAAACAAACAAAACAAAATATTGAATTCTCAACTGGTGAGAGTTCATTTGTTTTTAGGGGAAAAGCCTATTTTACATTATGGCGAGGGAAGAGAAAGTTTGAGAAAATTATGAGCAATTGATATCATGTGATGGGAAGAACTTCCACATCTTGTTTAAGTGTTACATTTTGTTCTGCAATTCATTGTCAAGTTACATCAAACAGAAATACTTAGTAAAGCAAAAGATTTGAATTGGAGTCGAGTGAAGAAGATATGGGAAGCAGAAAGTTGCATTAATCAAACTGAACCTCTGACAAGTTGTTACCCTAGACAGTTTTTTTTTTTTTTTTACTTTTTAATCACAATGAAAACAAAAGAGAGGTTCGATTAGAAAGTTTTAATTTTAATTCAGTCCTTAATTTGTTTGTAGCCAGCCCCTCCATTCCATGGAGCATTTATAGTTGAATTGAATATCAACCCATCCTTACCTTAAGGACCCATGCTACTGTGCATGTGGGTATGGTACACACACTTGGGGAGTCTCGTTGATTCTCAGATAGTCTAGATCCATCAAAGGTGCATCCCTCTAGCTGTAGCCCACCGATCTAGATTACAAATCACACCCAAAAATGAGCAGAGTCACACTAGCAGTTTAAAGGTTAAAGGAGCATTACAGAATTGGTTTTTGCTAACAAAACAGTTCAGCACTTTATATAATCAACCATATACATAAACTGACAAACCTGTAGAAGTTTGAGATCGATCGGCCATCTGGGTCACGAGAAAATAGTGAAAAACCGATTACACATGCAGGCATACAATGCATGAATAAAACGCTTATGAGCGATAAACTCCAATCGGAAATTAGTTTTATTTATTTCTCATCAAATATGGCATTTCAGACAGAAATATTTCAAGGGATGTTTTTCTACTATCATCATCATTAGACCGTGTAAGTTTTATGTAAATCTGTGATCTTAAAGAAAATTTTAATTACCAGTTCTGTAACGTTCCTTTAAACCCCAAAACAAACCCAAAGCTAAGTATTGCTCAACTTATGTAGGTTTGTTATCATTTAGGTCCAGGCTTAAACAACATTCTAAATGACAATTTCCCAATAGAGATTAAGGACAATTATGATCCAGTGCCCAATTTCCTAGAGCTCCTTAAAGGTAGGGTCATACTTTGGTAAGTACTCCAAAAATTAAAGACCATAAAAACTTAGTTGGTGAAAAGCACTGCAGCTGTTGATAGTATAAACTATTTTGAAAAAGGATTCCCTTAGATGTAATATATTTTGGATAATTGTTCATCTAAAAACATTTGAATCCGAGAGACGATTCGTGCATGAATCCTTTCTCAGACTTCTGCAGGTTGGTGTCTGTTTGTGAATGCTGCAGGATGAGGTTGGAACACGCTGTCACCTCGCTAAATGTGGATGGATTCAACGTTCGTGTGAAAATACAGTGACATTTTTTTTTTGCTGTTTTCTCAGCAAGTAGACACTGTATTCAGTTGAAACTTTCACATGTGACTATTATTGTATCTTTCTTTATAATTTTGCCTGTAAATCAGCGTTACATTGACAAAAACCACTCTATGACCCTACCTTTAAAGCAGCAGTTTTCTGCTCAGAAAGAAAGAACAGGATATCAGATGATACATGTGGAATGGTATTTTGGCTGGTAACCTTATTCTGGTAAGCATAATTTTGTTGTGCTTAGCTCTAGTAATTGGTCCCAGGTGGAAGCAATACCTACAGGTTACCAAACCTCAGAAATCATAACAGAAAACACAGTACAGATTGAAGTTTACCCCAAGGAACAATTGATGACCCACTAACGAATAGCTAGTACACGTGATATTCACTTTATAATTAGCCAGAATGGTCATTACCTTTTCCAACGAAAACCTAGACATCCAAATAGTCATCAACAAATATTGTCAAAGTTAACAAATGCTTCATTTGTTCCCTCCTCTGCAAGTAATAGCAAAGTTATCCTGAATGTACCCCTTTGGTGTAGTGATTACTGAACAAACCTTGACTTGGTGTTTAGCTCCACTGACGCCTCCTCCCCATATACAGACAAACTTAAGACTGTCCATTGATGTGTTAACATCTCTGTCAGATTGAATAAACAAATCATTTGTTAATCATCTATTCATCAATACACCATAAATCAAATCATTTCTAACTCTCACATTGAGTGGCATTCAACACGATCTTAAATAAAAAATAGAAAACCCCCATAAATACAATCTTTAATATTCTATCTGTAACCATTACAGGGAAAACCAGTCAAGCAAATTATACATGACAGGTTTTCAGCTCAACAGAACAAACCCAAGGTGAATACTGAAGAGTTTATTCTTAACAAACCTCACCCTGTCACCCCTCCAATATTCTAAGTGAGTGACAAGCCACAAAGAGCTAGCAGCAATGATAAGGAGACAATGGCAATGAATAGCAATAATGACTAAATTGCTTGTCAATATTGTTTCCAAATAGAAAAGGCATTTTATAATATTGGTGCAAATCTTTTAAGACCTAGTACACCTAACAGAACACATTTTAAGTACTTAACCACAAGGGAAACTGACTGGGTAAATATTTAATAATTTTGGGTTGAACAAAGAAAAATTGACTAGAGCGGGATTTGATCCTGTGACCTCCGGATTAACATGCCCGCGCTCTACCAACTGAGCTATCTAGCCCTAATGTTGGCGGTCTCCCTATTTTGTCAATATCTTTGTTCGGGGGGTGCCAGTCAGAAAGCCATTCAACCTGTAACTGCCGTGTAGCTAGGGATCACACCCAAATTTACAATACAACCTGGGAAGCAGCAGCAGAGGGATCACCCAAAGAACACATTTTACATTTAATAAACTGACTGATTATCTTTTAAAAAATTGACAGCTTTTCTCAATTGTTTCACAGAAAACCTTTTAAAGCATCTGGAAGCATATGGATACACTGAGAGACTTTCTTATTTCATGTGTTCTTACCTCGCCGTTAGTTGTCTCAAGGCATTCAGGAATGTGTCTGGATGAAAGAGCTCTGACAAGTCTAATGTTTCATTCAATAAGGACCTGGATTCAGCCTTCTGAACCCACCCCTGAATGGCCATGGTACGAGCCACTAAAGTACGCAGGTACTGTATGGGATCCTCTGGACCTTCCCATCTGCTCTGCCAATCTAGGGGTGTCTGAGGAAACAGGGAAAACAAGGATGCAGTTATAATTGTTGGTATAATGTATTTGTTGGTATAATTCACTCTCTCAAGCCAATTGTCAGAAACTCCAGCGTATCACCAAACAGGCTAGCAGGATTATTGGAGCAGACACTAAGAGCATGCAAGAAATTATGGAAGATTACATCATGAGTCAGTTCAATAAGATAGCGTGTGATCAAACCCATCCTCTTAACCCTCAAATTACTCAGAATCACTCAGAGGTCCGACAAATATGTCTTAAGACCAATACATTTAAGGATTCCTTTTTATCTAGTGCATAACCTTTCTAATAGTAGTTGGTCGAGATATCGTTGTGCATTTTAAATATTTTGTATATACATGTATATTTTATGTTCTGTATAAACCTTTGCACTCACCCTTTTATATCATTGTAATTTTTGTAATTGTAAATTCCTGTTGTATTCCGTTTTTTATGCCCTATACTTGTATTTATTCTCCTTGTACACAGGGAAAACAAATTTCATGTTTTTTATCATGACAATAAATATTTTGAATCTTGAATCATGAATAAAACCTCAACTCCTGATGCACATTAATGACTTTATTTTATCAATTAAGGAGAAAAAAAGGACTTGACAGCACACTGATTATAAAGTTCATACTATTTCCAATCATCTAGAGGAACATTGTCAAAGTCAAGCAAATAGCATTTAATAGTTTTTAAAAACTAACCAGTAATGATAAAAGGTTTAACTGCTTCCCATCGGATGACGTGTTTATCCGCATTTTGTTTTGACAGACTTACAGCGGGCGTTTTTTAACGCCTGGAACAACTTCGGATTTTCCTCAATTTGTTGCTACTAAATTTTCTCACACGACATCTGATCCCAGAGCTAATTATGAGAACCTCTGTTGTCTTTCCTTTGTCAAGTCAGGGTTTCATTGTGGCAACGATATTTTAAAAGGAAAAAGATTACTCAAGAAGCTTTGAAAAATAATACCGTGGGTGTGCACGGAAACACTTTCAGAATACTGACGTGAAGTGGTCAAACATACCTCCTGCTTGAGTAGTAATGCAGCCATCTTCTGTACTTCACTAGTTAACAGTGTTGTACCACGGATCACCTTACTTAGTGCAGCCAGTGTAGAGTGAACAAACTGAACCAACATGACAGCATTGTAACGTTCCAGCTGGATGAAAGATGTGACTGGGTTATCAGAGCCAGACTTCTCACTTGGAGCTTGAAGCTTGGTCTGTATGATCTGGGCACCCTAGAATTCAATTGACAAGAACAGGATTTGAACATGCGACCTCGCCATGTATAGCCAGGGATCACACCCAAGCTTACGATACAACCTGGGAAGCGGCAGTACAGGGATCCCCTTATGGAGATGTGACTTTTTATTTCAAATATCAACTACAAGGGAGACCAGGTTGGTAAATTTTAATTCAATTTTGAGATGAACAAGGAAAAATCGGAAGAAAAAAAAATTGAACAAAGATATTGACAAAATAGGGTAACCACCAACATAAGGAGTAGATAGCCAAGTTGGTAGAGTGCCGGCACAGAAACCCGGAGGTTGCAGGTTAAAAAACTGTTTTAACAATTTTTTCTTTGCTCACCCCAAAATTGAATTAAAATTACCCAGAAAAAACATTAGAATATGATCTTCCTTTGGACTGATCCCAAATTACAGATTACACTGTTGCATTGATAATAATGATCTTTAAAATCTGAAACTAATACTTCATCACAATAAATGTTGGTGTTTCCTCTTACTTGATTAAGTTTCTTCCATAAGTTTAGAATAGGACCCAACTCTGAGTTCCAGCGATCCATATCAAACTTAACATCTGCCTCATCGAGTCGGCGTAAGATCTTGAGTTGGGAGATGACCTGATTACTGATGATCCGTTGGGAGGAACGTTCAATGTTCGCTGGTAGACCAAAGTATGAGGGCTTGTCATCCTCAGGGAAAGAGTTGATCAAATCGGTGTAGTCCTAAGCAACAAGAAATTAGACCAGTTCAAGGTTTAGAGGAGGGATGTATTTATATTTGTTTTCTGTAAATGTGTAAAGTCTTGAAGACCACACACTGTTAGGTGCTGGACGGTGATGGAGGGTGCTCTGATCAGTAGGCCATTATCAGCTTAAAGGAAATTTCTGATTTCTGCAAATTCATTCACTTCTTAAAGATAAGTAAGATCAATCCTACCCACTTTTCTTGAATGTATCTTTTATTTATTGGAACAATAAATCAAGAAAATAACAGACTGACTGCAAACGTGGAGTTGACCACAGTATGAGGAAAGTGCCATCCACAAAACATAACTTTCTAATTATGGTTTTTGCTATGTAGTTTAACCCCTACACAAAGAAAGTTGTGACTGTTTTGACTACAGCAAACCTATTATGAAGTTCAACATGGAGCAAGACCAGTTGTTATCTTTATCTTGACACTGATGAAAACAATATAAACCATTTACCCTGTAATAAGCAGTGGAAGGTACAGAGACACCAGCAGCAATTTTCTTAGGTCTCTTAGCACCACCTCCAGCCAGTACATCTTTGTTGAAGTATTGTGATAAGTAGGAACGTAAGACTCTCATATCAAATGGGTTATCCACCCGACCACCATAGATTGCATTCTCAAACAGTCCATAAATAAAGTCCCACTGAAGCTCTTTGCCTGTTTAAATGGATTGAATAATAATAGTAGTGAGATGAGTACATTCATCCAAGAAATATCATACAACCACCATGTGAAAATGTAACTTCTGTTTTGATGTCACACAAAAACTTGTCATTTGATTTGTCAAAACCATGCCCTACTACTTACTCTTTCCTACAGACAGCCTATTAATAATGTCTGCCCCTGCTCTCAAGTCCGACATGGAGAACTCATAGAATTTGGTCCAACCCTGTGGAATGTAATTACGTCTCTCCTGGCATACAGCATGGAACCAGGCAAGAGCAAAGAGTGCCTGTGAGCGGACTGTGTTGTTATCTTTGCTGACAAACTCTGGCGACCAGGATTCGTAGCTTCGAAGAAGGTTCTTTTTTATTCCTGGCGGAGCCTGAAGGGATAGGGGTAAATGTTACTTTCACTTGGTTTTTTCATTCTTACTTTGTTCTTTGCAGCTATGACTGTAAAAGTACAAATAAGAATGAGTTAAACATTCCTAACACAAGAATTTAATCTTAAAAACTTGTTATAACGTTGTATCTGGAGAATGACAAACATGAAGGCTTTGTAAATTAACCCCCTCAAAAATACAATGAGGAAGCTAGTCTGACCTCATAGGTGATCTTGAGACTGGATTGTAGTAGAATGGGAGGGAATTTAGGATGACTCTCTGCAGTTAACCATAGACGGAACTTCTCATGAGGCTCCAGTGTGTTCATTTCCTATCCAAAATAAACAGAAAATAAAACAGGGCTAAATTGACAAAAAACATTCAATCTTCACACAAATAGGTTAGAACCCTTTTTCTACACAGCGCCCTCAGTTGTCCATGCTGACATACTGATATTAGTTAAATCACTAATCAAGATGGACAACTTTGTCTGATCAGTGGGCTGATCCATTATGCATTGACCAATCACAGAAATAATACCAGTACCAAAAGTTAGCAAGAATGCAGCTTGGCTATACAGAGTACCGTGGGCAACACAGTTGACATGACTTATTTGATTATTGTAGTGTGACAGAAAACTGTTAGATCAAACTTCCAACACAACAAAGCTACTGGACAAAAATAAGAAAATCATCGATCAGCCCCAATACATAATGTAACTTCTTGAAACATGTTGCCTGTTTTTATACTACCGAAGAAGCACTAGTGTTCTTTCTGCATGAATTTGTATCCCCATAAAGTTGCTTCAGGTGTCATGTTAAGTTTAGAAAATAATTAAGACTTTATAATCAAATTGTTTGCACGGATGTGACATTTGGGCCAATAAGTTGTTGAAGCTATTTAAATTACTTGACCTACTTGCCGTAAATTTATGAATGAGGCATAAAAGAAAGACTACATGAATACCCCTGAGCATCCCTTCTCACCTTCTCAAGAACAGCCAACCATGGAGTGACAAGATGAAGATTCTTCAGGCACAACCACTCTCCATTACGAGCACAATCATGTAGAAGCTGCATGGCAATATCAGCTTGACCCTGACCCATAGCAACCTAGTCAATGGTAAATACAAACATGTCAGTCAGTCATGTCATATCATAATTTCATTCTATTTTGTTATTTGACCCTTTCGCCGATGTGTGTAAAGCACTGTATACTCAGTACTTTCCCGAGTCCTGTGAAAAACTCCACAGGCATCAGACAAGTACTGAGTATACAGTGCTTTACACACACCGGTGTATGGGTAAAACCAAATAATATTCTTTATCCCCAATGCAAATTTAACATCTATTAATTCCATTCTGTTACATCATGATTTCAGTTGATTTTTTTTCTTTTTCTGATTACAGCAAGGAAAATCAACTTGGTTGAAATCTTCATAATAAGGTGACTGTCATTTTTGTATTAGCCATCGTCATCAAGAATAATTAAACCATTTATTAAGCATTCTCAACTCCCTGGGAAGCATACATCAAGCAGCTAATGGGTACAGAGAGTCTGATCCAACATAATACCATATCAGCCCAGATAGGTCCCATAATTACGCACCCAGGAGAAGCCAGGCAAGATGGTAAACAAGCAGATAAACCTTTACACAACATAGTTTTGTAAAACTGAGCCAAGCTCATATCTCCTTAACATATACACTCAACCCATTGTTTTAACACTGAGCCTCTTGCATGTGTACATTGTGCGAGTAACGATGTTACTACCAAGAGCAAGTTCGAGTAAGCACCATGGTTAACTAAAGGTCCACTATTTTAACTGAAACCCAGGCTGGTCGACCATTGGTTGACTACTGTGGTCGACCATTTGGAACCAGACAAATGGTTTCTTCCCTGGTCCTGGTAGCCTTGATTTATGTTAATCCGTGTAAAGCACAGAAGGGAACCAGTGACACTATAGCGAAATGGCGGAAGGTAATTGAAGTGTTGAACACCGTACCGATGGTTGACTTGACCTCAAAACAATAACTCAAGTGAGTACGTCACTGCGCATGTGCGTTGCTAGTCAGTGGTCAACCACGGGTCGATTAAATGTACGCACTCAAACTTGCTCCATGTTAACTGAAGTCATGATATATCTTTAATTAAAACTGATGACCTCATCCAAGTTTACTTCCTACGACGAACATTAATGTTGGGTTGTCTTTCACTGTGGTCATTATCAAATCTTGAGGAGTCAAAACAAGATTGTTATATCTTTACCTGATGGTACTTTTCAGCACCAATGACTTCATTGGCAAGATCTTGAAGCTCCTGAGAAGGATCTGCACCAGGTGAGATGATGACAAGTATGGGTTCTGATGGTACTGTATCCTGACAAAGGCGTTTTAGGTTTAATGAGGGTGGGGATAACTCCTTCATACCTAGAGATCAAGATTATATCAGACAAAGAACCATCGTTTAATATGTCTTGGGACTATATCGTCATGAATATGGTTTAAGCCTACATACAAAGAAGAAACATTTTACCACTTAAAACTGACAGCATTTGAAGCACTACATGGTAAATACTTAGAAGGGAAAGTACATAAAATCAATTTTTTTGGAAAAGTAAATTAATTTTTATCCTCTAGTTTATGTTAAACCAAATTTTGGTCACATTTTAGTGAAAACACCAGTGTTTTGTCAGGAATTTTTAATGAGCACATTCATATTGAGCTTATTTTTATTACAGCAATCAAAATAAGCAATGGTGATTTCCTTGACTTTGACAGTATTTCAGACAGATTTCAGTGAGTTTCCAGATTGAACTTAATTAAAATATTGCAATTTCTAATTACCAATCCTCCACTTTGTCTTTAACTAGATTAAGACAAAACCTCATATACCTGTGACAGTGACAAGCATGTTTGAATTTCCAGTATGAGGGGATAGAGCTTTTTGGCCAGCCTTCATACTTGTTCAAGAAATGACAATAAAGTGATGAAGTAAACCTTGACTTACCCAGCACTTTGCTTGCAAACATAGCCATAGAACTCTGTAGTCTGTCAGGTCTGAGTGCTTGCACTACTAATGTCTGGTAGAAAAACAAATCAAGTTCATAGATTTATTCAACATGTTAAAGATTACTTCAGCTGTTCACAGGGTGCACACATTAACCAGAGAGGAGAATGATTTGACGATTGTGATAAGTCCTGAACAATGGCTTGCGGGCCTGGGGTCTCCACTATTCTAGACCCAGAACCTTCTAGATGTTACAATAGACTGTGCAAGTCTTGCGCGTATCGGAACGAGAAAACAGGTCAAACGAAGAACTTTGTTTTTTCTAAAAATCAAATCTTTGTTTTAAATTATATCTAATGACAAACTCTGAACAGCAAAAATACTCATTACATGTTTATATAATCAGTTTTAGTTTTTATAATAAATACACAAATAATGTGTTAATTATTATTGAAACAAAATTAAAACTCTGGGACAAGGATGCTTATTTGATCTTAACTTTTCAGAAACCCCTTATGCGGATTCGCGAAGGTCACACGGGCGTAAAATAAATGCTTGACGCAGTTTTTAGAGGACACTGACGCCTCAACGACCATAGACTGCTATGAAAAGGCTTCGCGTTGCAATTACAGCATCTGACGATTATCATCGCGCATCCAAAACAAGCGTTTACATAAGTTTTGTGATCGGAGGTGAGCACAAAATTCTTAGTTTTTTGCAGTAACGGAAGCTGAGGTCAAGTTTAATTATCAGGTTTTCTGCGTTATATTGTTGAATTGATTTGACTTCCATATTTTTTATAACTAAGTATTACATTCCCAACAACATATTTATTTTTCATGGTCATAAACCACGTTAAATTAAAATAATTGACAAAACAAAATCTTGCCCACGTAAATCTCCATATGGTTGGGACCACAATGGTCCCGGAAGTTCAAATATGCGCGAGACTTGCACAGTCTATTAAGGTGGTTTACAGACTCTGTGCATCACCAAAAATTTATAAAATTACAGGTTTGGACACATTGTGGACTATTTCCTTCTGCCCTAGGTGACTGGGGGTTTTTTGGAGAAAATCCTGAAATCAGAAAAAATCCTGAGAAATAACGTGCCTGATGAACACAACAAAGATACAACTAATCAAGTATAGATAATGAGTTTCCAGTAATCATTAAAAGTTGTTTGTTTAGTTGGTAAACTTTGCATCGTGGCAGTAGAATTTAAAGGCAATGTGCATTATGAGCATTTATTATGATCTAAGAGCTGTATTGGTGTATCAACCAGTATGTCGGTATTTCCACGGTGCTAGTATATACCACATAACATTGAAACTTACATTCAGCTTTCTGTTTGACAAAGGTGAACTTCATTTGACACAATAAAGCTTTTTTCAATATTTTGGACTGACTTAGTCTAAAATGATTAAAATAAACTGGTAATTAGTATACTGGAAAGAACATGAAACCTTTATCACTCAAAAAATAAACACAATTTTTACCTTTGAAACAACTTGTAAGAGTCACCTGTTTAAATGAAGTAAATATTGTACCTGTTGGAATGGTGAGATTTTCTTGTCAAGGCTGGTTGGAAATTCTTGTTCACATTGAGAGCTTCTTGAGAATGATGACCAGAGATTGGTATCAGACAGGCTTAGAGTCTGGTATAGTGGCACAAAATTAGACTGGAAACAAGACAGATACAAGAATTCTATATTAAACTGATTCTAATACAAAAAATATACTGCTTGGAATAGAAACAAAACCTCTGTAGGAACAGAAATAACAGTGTCTTGACGCCACCAATTATACTAGTAAAAAAACTGGAAAACTATTTGACATACTTCTATGCTTTTCTGTTGCAATGTGTTACATGCATCTTTGGGGATGTGTGGCTCTTCATAAAAAAGCAAAATATAATGATCAATTAATCAATAATATTAATTAATAATTTTTCATTTTAACAAATGTGCCTCTTTGTGAAGCGGTGACAAAGTGAGGCAGCCAACCATCCCAAAAGGTTTGTTTTATGACACCTTGTTTTGAAACTGGACAGTTTTTGCACAACTGTTTCATCTTCTGTTTACATATAATTACGACCATTAATGTACAACCAATTTGGAAACCCGATTTATAAACTCTGCTTCACCCTCTGGGTGTATTACCACCCAAGTACCAACAACTTTGTGCAGTGCTGTTCAGTTTTCTAAAGTATAATTATTATTAGCTAAATATTCGAATGGCCGTATATTGCATGCTGGTATAGTTCCTGTCACATTCTACTCAAATAACAGTAAATGATAAGTAAATAGACAGGTTTTCAGTGCACTGTTTGGATGTAATTTCTCCATGGTATCAGTTACCTGTAGAGACCAAATTATGACATTATATTATGAGTCAAAAGAAGGGTGTGCAATGCACCTTGCTACCATTCATTCACCCCGTATTATCACACTGTAGAATGACACAGTTCATCTATCTATACAATAACAATGGTAATAACATAGAAACATTGATAAGATGGTTTGATAGTGAAATGAACTAACCTTAAGAACAGAAACAGCCTGTTTTCTGTCCTGATCAATCCAGCTGGGTAGTCCATCCAGTGATTTATTTGCATCAGGTTTAACATCAGATACAATCTGACCAAGGAATAACTCCCATTCCTGTACAAATAAAATGAAAATGGAAGTACAGTCAAATATGTTCATATTATACTAAATTGACATTCTTGACAATTCTAGAAAGGACATCTTTCAGACTTGAAGCAACAAGTGCAGGATCAGTGCATGTCAAATTGTTCCAAGTACAATACCATTACATGACAAAACACCACAGAATGAGAATGAGTGGTCACAAAGATGATTGACTATTCTACCAAAACTATGAAGAAATATGTATTAGTCAGTTGATGTCAATTACTGTATGACACCTATAATTATCATGAACTGCACATTTATTAATTGAACCTTGCATAAAATACAAAATTTGTACATTTGTTGGCTACAAAAGCCAACAAACTTGTTTTCTATGTGAGTCACCATTTTGAGGTCAAGACTAACACAAATTGGGTCTTGAGACACATTGTAACAAACCTAGACCAACCTTGAAACACTTGTTAATGAGGAACAATTAGAACATGCTGAGAAATGTTTGCAATGTAACTCACATTTTCCTTGAAGTGGTGTGCGTACATGCCATGTACCAAGTGAAGAGCAAACATAAGGCGATCTACCTTAAAGAGTGATCTACAAACATACTCATAGACTAGAGTCTGTAGAGACATGATCAGTTTCTGGATCCTCATCTCAGTACTATTGCCATCCTAATAGAGACGGGTGGAAAAAAACAGCATCATACTATCAACACTACGTCAAGTTGCATGAATGGACTCCAATCTTCAAGATTTTAACCCATTGAAGTCATCTTGGATTAGAATCTTCAATGACCAGTAAAATCTGAAATGAGCTTCTTGTCAACAACAGAAAAGTGCCTTACAACCCTAATCCATGAAGCATTTAAGGTAAATGACAATTACAAAGTAATAATCATAACACGCAGTTTTATATAGCGCTTTATTACACCTGAGGGAGTCTCAAAGTGCTCATTATTTTTTTACAAGGTAAGCGGAGCTATGTTTGAAACATGGTGCTGAAGGTGCTGTGGCACAATCTGCAGCCATCCATACACCAGGCGACACCACTTCTCTTAACAATAAGTGCACTGGGTTCTTTTATGCGCATTACACAACACACGGGACTTATGGCTTTACGTCCCATCAGAAGAACAAAGCAATAATGGTCAAGTGTCTTGCTTTAGGACACAAGTATCCAGACCAGGACTCGAACCCACACTCTGCTGATCAGAAACACCAGAGCTTGAGTCCAGTGTGCTTGACCGATCAACCAAGACAAGCAACCCAAACAACCCTGTTACATGAAATTTCTTAGATTTTGCAGTAAAAAGAAGCTCAGTGTGTGAATCAACAAAGTGAAGTCATCCTGAAGCAATGTTAGGTCTCATCTAGGTCAAGGGTATGCTGCCCCATTAGATTTTACATTGGACAATTCTACAATACTTTAAGACATTATTGGCTATGTCCTTTATTCCATGGTGGCAGTTGGACTTGTTCTTTGAATTTAAGTGGTTAAGGGAAAATCTTTTAAAAGTATTGAAGAATCCTGACAAATCACACTTACTGTTCTTCCTTCAAGTGCTCTCAAGAACAACCTGAGAAATGCTCCCAGACTGAAACGGTACATATTATTGAGTTTAGCCAAGTCACAGATGACAAAGAACAGGGTGCTACCGTTCTCTGCCAGGGGTAGGTAAGCAGACCTCTCTTGGTCCAGAGAGGCTTGGAGGTGGACTGACTCGGTCAAGGAGCTGGAGATTGTCTGACTGCTCTCTTTGGTCTTGTTCAAGGAGTCCAAGAGCACTTTGTTCTCTAAAATGTTACCTTCTGACTTGGCCAGAGTCTACAACAAGGAAATCATAAAACATTATTAAAAGTTCAAATGGCATTTTGAAATTATTGGTCCGCCCTACAATTTGTTGCGATACAAACACAAACATTTAACACAGCAGGCCCAAAGATCAAAATCAAAAGCAAAGACTTCACAGATATCTATGCTGTAACATCTGAAAGAACTCTTTGTTTTTGTAATTCTTAAATATGGAACTACATGACAGATGGGTAACATACCTCAAGGAGAGACTGTTCCAGCTCAGCAAGTTGGATCTTTAGATCCTCTTCTTGTTTCAAGAGTTCTGTCTTACGGACTTCCAACTCAGGTTTCTCATGCTGGATGGTGTTAGCTAAAAGCTGAAAAGGAAAATGCCCAGCAAGGATTAAACGGATGTAAGTACACCAGTTTCATACAATTTGAAACATGTCTGCCTGTCTTTTCTCATTTGATTGAATACGACACCAAATTATATGACAAAACTGACAAATTTCTCAAATTAAAATCAGTGTGTTTGGAGTGTGTGTGGTTTTTCATGTCTGCCAAAGGCACCTAGGTATTTTCCCGACAAAACTTGGAAAGCAGTGTACTCAACTAAAACTTCACCAATTTACCTTGAGAAGCGTATACAGACCTCAATTCTACGTAATGAACTGTTTGTGATATCATTATTCACTTCTCAAAACTTATCTTATGTCACATGTTTTCAAGGACTAATTTAGTTGTGTCTGTTTTCTCTTCTTTTTTATGGTTTACTCCGCCTTGAACACCCAGCAGGGTGGATATGTGCGCATTACAAGTATTTATTATTATAATACAGACCTCCTGCAAATAATGTGATTTCTTACTGCTTTACCATTTGGAAGGCAAAATTACGGATTAAATGCATGCATTTTTGCAGCCACTAGTGGTTAGAAGTTAATGCATATCAAACATATGAAGACGAAAAGGAAAAAACAAAAAAAACAAGATGAGTTTGGGCTGCTGCATGAGCACCTAAAAAGGGCACTCTGTAGTTGAATAATGCACATGTGAAGGGGTTTCCATGATTTCGGGGGAAAATTTAAGTGTTTTGGATGTACTAATATCATCCAATGCCAAACGCTTTTTGTATGTACCTGGCCAGTCAAGCCTGCCCTCGTTGTTGTAAAGTTGACCTCTGATATAATAGAGGCAGCATCTGGTGGAATCTCAGGGTTGGGATTGCGTGTTGTCATGAACAAACGGAAGTCCTCATTGTAGTCAATGACTTTGTCACCAATCTGAATCACAAATCTAGGTCCTAAAGTGATATTCAAACAAAACCACAATAAAATATGTGAAAGATTCTGTTTGCCTCAATTGTGCTCAACATTAAACCTACAAAAACATTTAATATTCATGGTTAATAAAAAAAACCTATATGGTTTCCCTTTTTTACATGTTGGAAAAGTTAAAAGGGCTCACCCAGGTACTGCACATGCGCACGCTCTCTCCATAAATATGATACAAGGTAGGGCAGATGTGTGCTGTAACTGGGTGAGAGTTCATAATTCCATGTACAGCCACAGGCCTGCTTTGATCATGATGACACAGCCCCTTTAAGGCATTAGGTGGTGTTTTACCGGGAAATTAGATGTTCAACTTGAACAAGTTATTTCAAGTTGTTTATCTTCTGATATCTGGTTCATTTGTTTCATATAATGAATCTTACAAATCTAAATCTAATCTAACCTAATCCAATTATTTCTAGCACCAGGAATGTTATTATGACTAACAGCATGATATAAATGCACATTATTATTAATCTTCATCTTTTAGACCAGAGGACTGAAATCTAATCAGTGGATTCTGTATTTCACACTCCTGATTACCTTGACTGACAAGATCTGCCCGTAGGAGAGGGTAGAGGATGGGTTCTATGCCATCCATCTCTTGAATGATCAGGGTCTTGCCAAAGCGGACAGCAAGCTCAAGAGCAGTGTTGAAGTTGGAATCCTAAGAAATGTGATGCAGACAATGTAATGAGGGAAATAAAAGCAATATTTGTCACAACTTTTAATTTAATTTTGACATTGAATAACTTCTGTTACGGACAGATACACTATTAGTGCACTTATATTCCTACCTCTTTCTTATAGCTATTACAAAGAATAGCAATCAACTCCTCTGTCTAAGTTGTAGATGTAGCCATTACACTGGGTTAAGGTATGGGATAAGGTAAGGATGCAGAATCACATGACGTCATCTTTACCAAATATTGGTATCTGTAGTACTGTTCATTCTACATCCATTCTGCTTGTACTGAACTACTTTTTTGAACACTGAAATGAATATTGTTGCAATTTCAATAGACAACTGTTAGAAGAGTTGCCCCCTACCTGTTGATTGACAACTTCTAGTCTGGCATCCTTAAGATGAGTCTTCAACCAGTCAGTGGCTCTAGATGAAGGATCCACAAGGAATGGCCTCAATGAATTCTGTTGAAGATCAATGAAAAAAGCAAAGTTCTTAAGACTTCCAAATCACTAAAATTACTACATAGCAAAAGGTTTTGCCCAGGTAATTGTTTTGAATACTTGATTTGATACAGTAACTTAAGGCCATTACTGAAGATGTTTTATCCAGAAGAGTTTGACATGAATCAAGGACGAGAGTCATTGCTGACAAAAAAGTCTGAAACTAGGATCCAAAAACTAGGATGTTCAAATGATGGCATTTCCTGGAGTAATTGATTTCAAGGAGCTTTTCAGAACAGTATCCACAGCGTTAGAGAAGTTGACCAATGAGCAGAATGTCTTTATGTCTGGCAAAATTAACAACTTTCAACAGGCAAATATAAAGAAAAGAATGAAATTTATCATTCCTGTTGAATGGAAAATGAGATTGTCTTTTTAAGTGTTGAGTTTGAAATCTACAAGTCTGAATGTTCAACATATTCCACCTTAGATCATGGTAGTGCTACATAACATCACTACTCTGGGCCCGATTTCAAAGAGCGGCCTAAGCACAAAAACTAGGTAAGCACAACAAAATTATGCTTACCAGAATAATGTTACCAGCTAAAATACCATTTCCCGTGTAACATCTGTGACTGGTATCCTGCTTATTGTTTGTTAGCAAAAAAAAATTAAGCAATATTTTCTGCTTAAGCAGCTGTATGAAATTTAGGACTCTGCAACTGTTTCACTTCCAGGTGTAATGGGATGCAGGTAAAGAACTAGAGCTTATTTAGCTGGACTATTTACAGAATACTGTAGTAAGCAGCGTCATGAAATACAGTTAGCAAAATTAAACAACTTCTATTATGATACTTTATGAGGCTTTGGCTAAGAAGCTGCTTAGCAAGTTTGTGTTTTATGAAGCAGAACTATGTAACTGAGCTGATGATGAAATGATCCAAAATGAGAGATTTGGCTACTGCAGCTATACATGTTTACCTTCAAGCAACCTTGAATCCTTGATTCTGATTGGTCGATCCATAGCAACAAGAGTATATATATTGCACTAACTATATCGAACCCCGTTTCAACACGCGGTTCTAATTCTGCGTATTGCACTAGTTTAAGGTGCGCAGCAAGTTTGCTTGAAGATAAATTCCTTATCACACTCACGCATGCGGCATACAACAAAAGTGCGTCTGGGTCCCATAACCAACTATATATATGGGACGCTATGTTTGTCCATATTCCACTTGGTTTGTGTGATATTTAATAATGTCTGTACTTGAGCATAATCAATGCCAATAACCACAACCAAATAGGCATAGTTCAGTTCAGATAATTGCCCTTATCATTCAGAAGCTATTTTGGTCTGACTACCAGACTACTTTTATATATCATTCCCATTATCATCACTCAGGGAGAGGTGCCAGACAATTTGCCCTCCTGCCTTGATTTGGATTTGTTGGATTATGCATTGAAATATCAGATAGCTGCAGAGTGATAAAATATCAGATGTTGGGAATCAAAAGAAAAAAAATTAACTGCGATTGAAACAGCTATATGAAAACCTGTGAATAAATATAAGGCACAAATATTGTGTAAACACAATGTGGATTTGTTGTCAGCTACAGCACCACAGCAACGTAAGCCACAAGTGTTATTGACTTACTAATGAGACATCTCTTTAACCAAATCAAGTTTTGTTCCCCAGCCCTTCCAATCCAGAGGGTTTCCTTTGCATTCAGTAAGTTGTATTGTTTATAAACGCTCTTATTCCTAAATATTTTGGTTCTGTTGATTGTACAGTGTATGTGCATTTTGTTCTTTCCAAGTTAGCAATAAATTAATGATTTCTAGCAATTGATGAGTAAGTAAAGTTAACTCAGGGTAACAGAACTCTAACACAATCAAAACAACAGTTTGTCCTTTAAAAACTGAAACTACAAAAACGGCTTTTCTACTACAAAACAAGAAATCAATGTATTCCTACTAGCAGCTTGACTGGAAAAGTGTAGCATTTGCAAACCACTCAATCTTACCGTGACAGGCAGGTCATTTATCTGTATAATAGGTAGTCATCGTTGTCATCGTTGATGGTGTTAACAATGAGGGCAGCATTCCGAGGCAGTGTGGGAGTGGGGAGTAACAAAGCAAGGTGATCGAGCAATGAGCAGCCATAATCATGGTAATCATGCGGGTGGGGTGGGGGAGGGGTGAGTAAAATGAACAAAATGGAGTAATTAAAAATGGAATTCAACCAAAATAACCACCATTAATAATTATGTTAAACTGTTGTTTGTTGAAGCTTTTTAAAAATAAATAACATAGGTTTGTTCATTTTTTACCTTCACTGAACAATTTTTGAACAATTTTTAGTGTATAATTTATTCATCATAGGACAAATTTGAGTAATTGATTTCAAAAAATGAACAATCCTCTGAAGCGCTGTTTAAAAATGCCAGCATTACATAGCATTACAAAACTGAGGAAATTGTTAGCACAATATAAACAATAACAAATAACAAAAGTCTACTTTACACTGTTTACAGTACCTCAAAGCAACAATTGTACTTGTTTATGAATTTCTTAAATTCCCAACCTCCCCCCCCCCCTTCAAAAAAAAAACCCACAACACCAAAAAACTAAAAACTAAAAACAAACAAAAAACTGAAAGAACATTTACCAACAAAATTTGAAACTTTCGGAAGCCTCAGTCAATGTACTAAATAAAAAGTATTATTAGTATATAAAAGTTTATCATAAACTCAACAGCAAAACTGTCTTAAAATCAGAAATACTTTAAAATTTGAAAGTAAAGAGATGGTTTCAACATTGTTTTATCAAACCTACTTTCATTCCAACCTTCTACTTTGGAATGTTCAACCATTACTTTCTCAAAGACAAGGACACTTAAAGCACATATAGATTCTCACAGTGATTGGTGCCTGTACCCACTGTACATTTTGAACACTTGGTGTCTGTTGATTTAAGACAATGGTTTTAACAATAAGGTCTTTCCAAAGCATTTAATGTCTTCAAAATAACGTTGTTATATTAAGAATTGAAATGAAAGCATAACAATGTTGCAGCTGACAAACCTGAAGGATGACCAGAGCATTCTCCATTGAGAGATCATCGCTAGGTAATCCCTCCCCTTTCCAGATAAGTTGTTCACTTTCTGTGCTTAAGAATCGTCTCATGTCAAATGTTGCCATTTGAGCCATCTCAGCCCACGCAGTTAGTTTAGCTCTACGTTCATCCTCTGGTGCTGATGACAGGTAAGTGATGAAGCCTGCAGCTATCTGGGCTTTCTTGGGCAAGGTCTCTAGGTCTGTCTTTAGCTCAGATACCTTTGAGTAATTATTGATTAGATTATAGATTATAGATTAGAGTCAGTACACTACACTTGTCTCCGATGCAATCAATATAGAACTACTTTAACTTCAATTAAGAGTCAAATAGTCACAACTATTGTGCACATCAAAGATCACAGTATTGTTGCAAAATGTATCTCAATAGGGTGACAATTCAATGTTTTTTATTGTTGCCAAAAAATAGCAATAACTCAAGTGCATTAAGAATATGTCTCACACATTTATATATGTATTGAAGCTTTTTTCAAAGAAAGATTATGTTTTGGTAGTTTTACTGGTATGAGAAAACTCAATCTCAGTCAAAAATACCCAGCCATCCACAACAACCCCACATTATTACCGCAACATATGTACTCCCAGGAGTCTCAAATGTGAATTACATTTTTATTTTTTTGAAGATGTTTGCCGTCAAACACCTCAGGGCAGATAGAAATTTAAAACTGTTTTCCAGAATGATTGGTGATAATGGTAATTTCTTTAAGGAACTACATAATACCTGAGCACTCCAGCGTTGATACTCTCCTTCTAACTTGCCAATGAGATTCTCTGCCGAGCTAATCGTCTCTTGCTCTTTCTCTAATTCTAGTTTCAGCTTGGTGGCTTCCTCGTTCAGCTTCTGGAACTTCCTCTTGTACTCCTCAACTCGTCTGTCAACATCCTCAAGACCCTTCTGCAGTTTCTCCATGCGACTAATGGCCTTCTGTAAGTTTCTGAAAAGACAATCAGTGACAACTAATTACCCACAATCATTCTTTGCACAAAGAAACCCACTCACTGTAAATCTCTTTAAACACACTTACCATTTTAACTAAAAATACAGTAGTTTGGAAGTGTATGTTCAATTTGAGTTTCAAAGGATTACGCAACTAACTTCTGAGTTTTAAATGTTTGAGAACGTTTCGAAAAACATTTAAATGTTTAATTGTACTTTCAAGTTTAAAAAAATAATTACATCACAAATTATGAAAGCCTAGTGGAAAAATTCCACAGTGTTATTTACAACAAAACAGTGAAATAAATGATTTATTAGTAAAATAAAAGTCAAAGGACAACTTTATATTTCACAAATTTAAGGCCTAACTTTACAACCAAATTGTGAAACTTTCCTGTGAATGTCACTTACTTCTTGAGATGGTTCTGTTCAGCCTCTAGAGGGCCAATTTTCTCCAAGGCATGAGAATACATTACATTGGCTTTAACCCACTGAGCTAGTGGAGCTGCTACTACACTGGCTCTCTTTGCAGTCTGAAATAAACAATTAAATAGTCAAATTTTTACTCGGCAAAGTGTCCGAAAGATATGAAAACATAACAAGCAGGAGAACAATAAACTGAAAGTGACTGTAGGTAAAGTCTACAAGTTTGGGATTCAACCAATGGGACAAGGGATGAATAGAACCAGACAGGAGATTGCCATGTGTCTTTGTACACAAGACATCACCTAGTGAGTTGTCTAACCATAACAAAACAAGCAAATCAATCCAGCAAGGATTCATCCTTTTAAGAATCCTCAATAATCTGAATAGTATTACAAGGCCGAAGGCAGACACGCTATATTTTTCCATATTCCACAAGTGCGAATGTGATAATGAGTTTATCGTTGAGCAAACTTGATGCGTAGCTTAAAATAGCATGCTATAGACCAGGGTTTGATATGCGTCGTTTAATATAGGTTTGTATCACACTCTTGTTGCTATGGATCGACCAATCAGAATTGAGGATTCAAGTTTGTTTTAAGATAAATCTATTTAGACAGGAAATATGTTTAAACTGCTCAGAAAATGTTTTGGTGTATATGTATTTGATGTTTTTTCACAAGTAAGTATTTCTAGCTAACCACTTTTTGTCTTTGCATTCTCCTTTTTCCACAGACTCTATCCTCCTTTTTAGTCTGCCTCATTCACTAATTAATTACTTTTTCTACCACTTCCCACCTTTGATTTTGTCATTTTTGCTTCCGACCTCTTCTGGTCAAACCAGCCCCTTCCCACCACCCACCCCCTTTGTCTCCTTATTCATTGTTTACCCCCCTTGCCTTTTCTGTGTGCTTTCTGCCTCTCTCTCTCTATTCATGTATTTCCACTTGACTGTTTCTGTTACACTTGTATACCTGTTTATGTGTGTTGTGTTGTGTTGTCATTTAGCCTTCGAGAAAGACTCTGCTAGGGTTGAAACGTCAGGCCATTGATTTTTTTAATTTCTAGCTCATTTAGTGAACTATTATTGTTCTCATGTACAGAATATAACTCCAAAGATGAAAATGAAAAATGTAATAATGTTCTTACATGAGGTTCAAAGGATGTACCATTCCTGCTAAGCAGTTCCTCTACTCCTGCTCTGATCTCAGGTGAAATCTTACGAGCATCAAAGTTGGTTATATCCTCCTTAATGCCGCGCTTAGCAAGGAAACTGAAGAGCATAAAAACAAAATGTAATTTTTTGATTATAAATGAACATGTTAATCTAAAAGAGTGGTAAAATGGAAACAATGATTGCTGGTCAATTTTACAATTTTTAACAAAGACAGATTTCTTCACAGTTTGAAATTATGTGCACCTTCTGAAACATCAGTGGCGTTGCAACTCTTGATCAGTATATGACAGGAAACACAATAAAGTGTACAACTTATCTCTAGTTACGTTAGCAGTTTTTCCATTCGTTGTAACTTTTGTTAAAGGTATTGTACAAGTTTGGTAATGACTCAAAACAAATATTAGCATAAAAACTTACTTGGTAACAAGCAACGGAGAGCTGTTGATAGTATAAAACATTGTAGGAAACGACTCCCTCTGAAGTAACATTGTTTTGAAAAAGAGGTAATTTCTCACTAAAATAATAAAAACTTCTTGCAAGAAGTTTTTATTCCTATCTGAAAGCACACAAATTTGTACAACAAGGGTGTTTTTTCTTTCATCATTTTCTTGCAACTTTGATGACCAATTGAGCCCAAATTTTCACAGGCTTGTTATTTCATGCATATGTTGGGATACACCAAGAGAGAACACTGGTCTTTGACAATGACCAAACGTGTTCAGTGTCTTTAAGTACCTGAAACTCCTCATTAAGTGTTTCAACATGTGAATGGACATGCAGGCTTATACTCAATCATAATTTCAGTTGATTAGACTTATTACAATTTTAGTTACTCTCAAATTTCATTCAAAAAATGAACAGAAAAAGCAGGTAAGTTTTTCCATCCGTTTTTGATGGAAATAAAACAGTGATTTAAAAAAAGTGTTAAAACATCAAATGAATCAAGTCAAATTATTTTCAGTCTAAGCCTTTATGTCCATTCACATGTTGAAACAATTTGGGGTGGTTTCGGGTACTTGAACAAAAATTACAAGCATTGGGAAAACTGCTACAAACGTGACGAATGCAAAGTGGTAGCCTTTATTGCGCTTCCTGTCATATGCTCTGATTTTCCATTAGAAATAGTTGATGCAAGTCTCCTGGGTATTGAGACCCAGTAAACTCCATGTAATGATGCAAGTCTCCTGGGTATTGAGACCCAGTAAACTCCATGTAATGATGTAAGTCTCCTGGGTATTGAGACCCAGTAAACTCCATGTAATGATGCAAGTCTCCTGGGTATTGAGACCCAGTAAACTCCATGTAATGATGCAAGTCTCCTGGGTATTGAGACCCAGTAAACTCCATGTAATGATGTAAGTCTCCTGGGTATTGAGACCCAGTAAACTCCATGTAATGATGCAAGTCTCCTGGGTATTGAGACCCAGTAAACTCCATGTAATGATGTAAGTCTCCTGGGTATTGAGACCCAGTAAACTCCATGTAATGATGCAAGTCTCCTGGGTATTGAGACCCAGTAAACTCCATGTAATGATGCAAGTCTCCTGGGTATTGAGACCCAGTAAACTCCATGTAATGATGTAAGTCTCCTGGGTAGTGAGACCCAGTTAACTCCATGTAATGATGTAAGTCTCCTGGGTATTGAGACCCAGTAAACTCCATGTAATGATGCAAGTCTCCTGGGTATTGAGACCCAGTAAACTCCATGTAATGATGCAAGTCTCCTGGGTATTGAGACCCAGTAAACTCCATGTAATGATGGAAGTCTCCTGGGTATTGAGACCCAGTAAACTCCATGTAATTACCTTTTCATGCTAACCCATGAGGTATCAAATATCCCCATGAGTCTTAGCACGCCCTCTAGGATATCTCGAATCACATTTGGTGGCGCCCTCAATGCCCTGATCTCACTCAGACTCTCTGACTTGATGCTCCCTACAGCTGACTTGGCCTCCTGCACCCGAGGCTCAATCTCAGCTAGTTCAACATCGATCACACGTTTGCGTTTGTCCAGTTTCTGATTCTCTTCATCAGCCTGTTGTTTGAGAATCTCAATTTCACGTCTCTGCTCTCCTGCATTCTGGAGAATGATCACATTTAAAATTAAAATCAAAATTAAATCAAAGTCAAAATCAAAATCAAAATCAAAATCAAAATCAAAATCAAGGTTTAGTTAAATTGTTTTGCTTTGAACCTGATTCAGTGTTTCAGGAGACAAGAGTTTTTCAAATGCGTCAAGAGAAAACATTACAGACGTTAGTGTAATTATAAAAACATAAACGTTGAGCTTTGAAACTAATAAATTTAATAATAATCCCAAATCCTGACAATTATTAGAAACTGGGCGAGGCTTTTTGTCTTTTTCAATCTTGTGATGGTTTATGGCATGGATTTGACTGACAGAAGAAAACTTGGCTGTAGCATGTTTTGATTAATACTAAAACATAAGATATATCTCTATTATTTGTTTTCATATATAAATGAAACAATTGTTTAATTAATCTTTAAATTAACTGATAAAACATTGAAATAGTGACTCGTTTGGAAATAGGAAATAGGAACTCTGTCGGATTGCCATAAAAGCAGAAAACAAATATTAAAAAACAAGACAACAGCTGACAACAATTAATAGCACTTTTTTTAAATATTAAATTTAAATGAAATCAAATTTAAATCGATTCTTTATCTTATTTTTTAAAATAAAACAATCAAAATGCAACTTAGAGGCCCTGTTAAAATAGAGTAATTTTGGCCTATGGATATGGTCATTGTCTGGAGTGGTAACATTGAAGAGTAGGCATTTAAAGTGGTCTTGTTATAGCAGCATTGATTAAGCTGTCAATTCAGACATGGACCCAATTTCATGAAAATCTGTAAGCAGACTTGTCCTGCTTATGGAGTGATGCTTAGCACAGATTTGTTTTCATAAACACTGCTAACTATAAGCAAAGCAAAAGGCACGCTAGCTTGACGTCGGTACTTGTAGGCAAATGAATGACACAACAATGCAAACCCATCATGAATGCGCAAAAGCACAGTCAAATATATTTTAAATAATTTATTGCTTATGAACATTTTTCTGCTATTGGCCCCTTGCAGACATGGACCGCACCTCCGCAAAATTTGCGTCTGCCATTTCCACCAATTTTGGTCAATTCCTTGTGAACATTTTGGATCACAAAATGGGGGACAGGATCTGCACAATGCGCATCGCGCAAGGGTCAATAGTAAGCACCAGAATGTGCTTACGGTAAGCAGCTTTGTGAAATTGAGTCGTGGACTGAAGATGCCAGCCATAGCCTGGTGGCTGATTTGATGTGTTAATAATCAGCACTATGATTTTACTGACATACATGGAATCCAACTAGCACAGGGACACATGATTGACAGTCATTGACAGTCATTGCGAGTCATTGACAGTCATAGTTGTATATACCTCCATACTAGTCTGGATCTTCTTGAGTGCTTCATCAGCTTCTTTCTGCTTCTCAGCAAGCAAGACACTCTGTTCAGCTGCTTTGCTGTTTAGTTCAGCCACTAGAGCTTTGGCTTCATTCAGCTTGGACACACCAGCCTAAGGGGTAATATAAAACAAAATCATAATCCAACCATGAGAGGTCAAACCACAAATAGGAAGGATTCTTACTAATTCCATCACAATTTAATACATGTTTGTTTTGTGTTGTTACACGTTACATTGATTCAAAGAAATTAAATATCATTTGTTGAGGTTTTGCAAGAACATTCCATATGGTTTTGTTGCTAAAATCGTCTCAAAATTAAATATCACACACAAAAATCTACAAACTTTTGTAGAATGGTAGTCATCTCTGAAGAAATAACTGATTAGTATATGTTTAGAAAAAAGTATCTACTGGCAAAACTGTCTTCTTCACAAAGCGTCAGTTGGACCCTGTTTTTACAACATCAACATCCTCTGAGTCGAATCTTTTAAGGTGAATTTTTGTTATAACGAGAAAATTAATTGAATCGATTTATCTCCATACCATTGCTAATTTCTTCCTACAATCAGGCATGAGAATGGGCGATGATGAAAAATCCGGAAAAAAAATCCCGAAAAAAATTTAACGCTAAAAATGCATGTCCGGATTTTGGGCAATGTCCAGAAATTGGGCAACGTCACCAAGCGTCGGCGCCGCACTCAGTGGTTGAACCATGCATAATCCTACCTCCATGGGTCGAGTTAGTAGGAGGAAAATACTCAAAAAACAATAATGAAATCATAAAAAATGCTAGACGTATCTTATTTCAAAAAGCTCACAAAAAATGTGAGACTTAACGGTTTATGCAGACGTCGACGATTCTCACACACGTGCGTAAAAAAAGTCTAACAATGCGCGCGCATCCATACACCGGGCATTGTTGTCAGTAGACTTCCCAAAGTCTCCACACATGTTCCTTTGCTGCAGCAGTAAACATATTATGGTCAAACAATGAATAAACCGCACCGTGATTGAAGCAAGGAATGAAAGAAGTCTACACATATCTATTGATCTCGCTGCATACGCGATGCACTTGGAAACCGGGCGGCAATAGTTTACGTGCCGTTTTACACGAACGATGTGTATGATTTTGATTTTACAAAGGTAAATTTACAATTTCTCATTTAAAGACGAGAGATTAGCGAAATATAAATGAATACCCCAACACCCTACCCCCCAAATTTTATATCAAATTCACATTGAACTCGGAGACCACATATTTTGAAGTGAAAAATCCGGAAATCCGGAAAAATCCGGAAGATTCTCATGCCTGTACAATGCTACACCTCATTTACAAAAAGAAAATCAACCTTCCTTTTCTCTCTCAGCATTACCTGCAAATGTTTTTGTCTGAGCTCAACCCCAGCCTTCTTCTTTTGATACACAGACATGTAGGTGTGAAGGAAAGTGACGTAACGTCGAGGCGTACAGTTCCTTGCTGAGGCTGATCGATGAATCTGAAGGAATGTCTTAATAAGCTCATCTCCACCTGAGATTTTACGGCGACGTTTACTGTCTTTACCTTTGTCCTTCTTATTCTCTTCATTTGCGCGACTGCTCAGAAGCAACTTTGGTAACTGAAGGGATGAGAAAAATACCAGTATAATTAGTTTTGTATAAGGGAAAAAAGTTCACAATAACTAGATCAAGGGGCTAGACAAACAGCTAGATCAAGGGGCTAGATAAACAGCTAGATCAAGGGGCTAGATAAACAGCTAGATCAAGGGGCTAGATAAACAGCTAGATCAAGGGGCTAGATAAACAGCTAGATCAAGGGGCTAGATAAACAGCTAGATCAAGGGCTAGACAGACAGCTAGATCAAGGGCTAGACAGACAGCTAGATCAAGGGGCTAGACAAACAGCTAGATCAAGGGGCTAGACAAACAGCTAGATCAAGGGGCTAGACACACAGCTAGATCAAGGGGCTAGATAAACAGCTAGATCAAGGGGCTAGACAGACAGCTAGATCAAGGGGCTAGACAGACAGCTAGATTAAGGGGCTGGACACACAGCTAGATCAAGGGGCTAGACAAACAGCTAGATCAAGGGGCTAGATAAACAGCTAGATCAAGGGGCTAGACAAACAGCTAGATCATGGGGCTAGATAAACAGCTAGATTAAGGGGCTAGATAAACAGCTAGATTAAGGAGCTAGACATACAGTTAGACCATGGAGGAAGAAAATAGAAGGAGTCACATCGCCCAGCCTCTTATCTCATAACCAATTAGCACTTCGAAGTGGCCCATTGGAAATACGTTACGGCCGCGCGCTGCACGCCCCAGTTTTTTTTGTGTACAAAACCCCTTGTGTACAATGTCTTTTGCCGCTCAGCCTGCTGGCAGCAGGCCTACATAATTGGAGGGAAGAAATCTGTAAACGAACGAATAAAGACAAAACACATGCGCACTACAATCAGCGGGCTTTTTACATTAAGCAGTTCATTGTTTTCAACAGCAATTTTTCCACCGAGTATTTTGATGTTTTGAATGCGAATTTGGCCAATTCGAAGCTGACATACGGTAAATATAACATTTAGATATTACAATAAAGGGTCTTTTTAGCAACTTATTTTAAGGATATTTCCGGTTATCTCCGGAAGCCAACCAATTGACAAATTCAAAGACATGTTGTTTAGCTTTTATAATTTCAATCCTCCTAATATGTGCGATGCTGTGCACTGAAGATATTGCAGTGTTGGATTCGTGAGCCAGTCTTCCATGTAGTGCAATAGGGAATTATTACATGTACCGCGATCGTGTATTGTGTGTATATACCAGGACAACGCCTTGGCAATGTGCGCAATGCGCATGTGCAAAGAAAGCCTGGCTCGATAATTGGATTAGCGCGCGCGTGCGTGCCTGCTGTTTTTACGACCGCGGCAAAAGACATTAAACCTTTGATATGCCTTCGTTGTGACTCCTTCTATTTTCTTCCTCCATGGTTAGACAAACAGCTAGATCAAGGTGCTAGATAAACAGCTAGACACGGGGCTAGATAAACAGCTAGATCAAGGGGCCAGACAAACAGCTAGATCAAGGTGCTAGACAAACAGCTAGACACGGGGCTAGATAAACAGCTAGATCAAGGGGCCAGACAAACAGCTAGATCAAGGTGCTAGATAAACAGCTAGACACGGGGCTAGATAAACAGCTAGATCAAGGGGCTACATAAACAGCTAGATCAAGGTGCTAGATAAACAGCTAGATCAAGGGGTAATCAATTTGCATTTAAAAACCATACTGTTGTTGCATCAGTGCAAAAACATATATCGTCTTTGCAAAAACATTGTATTTTGGCATGTACTCGTTTTGTCTAGACATCTGGGCTGTTTTAGATGAGGTACAATGTTTTAACAATTTCAAACTCGCGTGTAACGTAAGTGCTATTTTAGGAGATACAACGTTTTTGCACTGACATGAAGCTGTGTATGTCAGTGACTTTAAGCCCTTTATAAATTTCAAAATGGTAACATAGGCTCCTTATAGTAAACAAATACCAAAGTTATAAATGCTAACCCCTTTGGCTACAAGGCGAACAACTGATCTTCAAGAAGCTTGCTTACCTCTTTCATGCTGTCTTTACTCCATCCTTCCATCCACTGAACTGAACACTTCTTGTATAGGGCTGGATTACTCTGACAGTTCATGGTGAAGGAGCTATTTTTACAGTCCATGACCAGAATGATATGCAGATTGACTTGAATACCTGTACAAGATCAACAAGTTGAGTTACAACAAGAAGCACAAATCACAGGGTAGTTTAAGATGCATGAAATCAATGCACACAGAAATGTCTTTGAGTTCACATGAAAACTTACATAAAGATTGTTTTCATTTTGTAAATTATGCTAAATACTTTCAGAATGGTCTGAATTCAGCTGGGCAATTCCAAAGCGACTCGCATTACATTGTATGAGACATCTGATTTTAGTGATATTGATATGTTGAAATTTGTTACTATCAATAACAGTAATCAACATACCAAATCAAGATAATTCCTATACTTATGGTCAATATATTACCAGACACTGTGGATTTACCCAGTATTATGTCATGCTTGTGGTGCAAACATCTATATAAACAAACTAAACAAAAACCCCTCATGAGATACAAGTTAACCTTACGTGAGGCAAAGTAGCTTGCCAGAGTCCCCCTGAAGCCCTCATCAGATGCCTGGTCCCTGATCGGTGCCAGTAGGGGTTCAAGCTCCTCTGGTGAATACAGTCCAGGGATCTCTCCAGCTGACAGGAGACTGTTGATAAGCTCAAGGAACTGTGGATGGATGAAGTGATGATCCTCCAAGAGGAGAGCCACCTGTTGGCCTTCAACACCAGCTTGTTGCATTACCTGAACAAGGAATATTCAGCCCATCCATATATCATTACCGTTTGACAATTTGTAGAGATTATTCAGAAAACTCATTTGCAAAATACCCAGTGCTATTTATCTTTTTGTCTCAGTTTTTATATGGTAACTTAGTTTTTTGCTCTTTTTAATCAGTGATGGTAAGTTTGAAAAATGTTTTTCTCATAAAAAACAAAACAAAAAACAAACAAAACAGTTAACTTTTTAATTGTTAAAAACTAATTTTTGTATTAGTATTGTATTGTGCATGTAATTTGTAAAGATTTGTCTTTTAGTCAGTATTGTACTTGTATGTTTTTAGTGCACACCGGGAAAACAAATTTCACTTTTTACTTGTAAACTGTGATGAAACAAATAAAATTGATTGAATTGATTGATTGAAAATATAGTTTTTCTTTAACACCATTTAATCATATGAAATCACATGAAATCTTATGACTGAGTAGGGACATTTCCTAGGATAACAATGAGAACATATACATCATTCTATGATACGATGTTGAGCATACCCCTTTGAGATCATTCTTGAATTGTTTCATGCCATATGCTCTGGACATCTTAGGGGTAAAAAGCTCCATACGATGGCAGTGTGCTACTAATGTGACAGCAGTCCGTCGTCCTACCCCACTACATCCTGCCATAAGTAAGGAGCCACCAGGCTGAGAGAGAACTCTGTCTACATGTGCTACATACTCCAACACCTCTCGGAATATCTGAATGTTCATCTCACGATTCTCACGAGCTAGAAAGAAAAAACTCAATGAATTTAGTTTTATAACACTTTTCCCACTGAAATTGAATTCCTAGAAGTGATCAGTTGGAAATGCTTGATCAATAAAAATAGCAACAACATTTGCATCCTTTAAAAAACAAAGAAGCAAAAAAAACAATGCAGTAGCAGAAAAGTCCAAATTTACATTATCATGTTTTATAGGTTAGGATATTTTAGGATATTTTGTTTGAGTGCTTGCATACTTCATGCTACCAAGCATTCTCTGTTTATATTGAGCATCAATTTTGGGTGATCTCTGTGAAGTAAAAATATTGATTACAAATGCCATGGTAAGTAGCCCAATGAAAGTGGAGCCTGATCCAAACCACTATGCTAAAAACAAGTACAGTATTTAACCAGTTAGTAAGTTTGTTAGTAAAAAAAGCTGCAATATTATCTTTCAGAATCATCAATTCTGAAACTTGTCTTCGCACCACTCTATCAATATCATAGTATGATAACAAGAACTTTGGGGTTTCCAACTTACCATAGGTGACCTTTGCCCTCTTGATGACCTCTTTAAGGTCAGATGAGCTGAGTCTACCCAGAGGTTTACCCACTGGAGGTAAGGGGCCGCCTGAAGCTCCTGCATCAGCTCTAGATCCCCATGTCACGTAGTATACACCTACACAATAGACAGAATCAATAATAAATGTAACCAAATCCTACATACACTAGTCTGCAAGACAGCTCAAAGTTGTAACAAGTAACAACACTGGATTCTAATAGACCACTTTCAAGACTACTTTTCTTTGTTATAACAGTCACTATTCATGAATTTCCTTTTCGTTTTTAAACATGTTCATTTCCTGTTTTCTTATGACTGAAGCATTCAAAATAAAGACATTTCTAAGAATTGTTGCTACTTTTACATGTACTACAAATACATTCCAAGCTTTTACACGAATCAATCAAAAAAATCTCTCAACACCTTGTTATCATTGCCTACTGTTGTAAGACTTTGGGTGTAAACATGCTGTGTTGTTGTTCGTGGGTAAATTGTTCCCAGCACAGGGGCAATTAGAACCAATACCAAACATCACATCAATCATGTATCTCCCAAATTGATGGAAGGGATAGCTTTGTAACACATCAATACAAGAACCATGACTATGATAACCTTGTAACCTACCTGCCATATTCTGCAATACATGACCAGCATTCCACTCTGACTGCAAAGCTCCTAAGAGGATTGAGTCAAAGCGACTCCTTGCCTCTTCACTGACAAGCCTGTCCCTGAACAGACGACAAGCCTCATAGGCAAAGATCTCCAAGACATGGTCGCTGGTGTTGTCTGATGATGCTGCCTTCAGGTCATAGCGGAGGAGACCCAAAACCCACTGGGTAAGGTCTCGAGGTGTAAACAGGTAGTGGCTGTGTTCATCAATGGAGAACTTGGCACGTGTCTGTTGGGAAAAAAAACAGTGTTTTACCATTTCAGATAGTGTCCGTTTCTAAAATATTATTATAAGATAAATCATACAGTGATAGATCAGACATTCAACAAAAATTACTGTAGCTGAAAGATAAAAAAAGCAACAAAAAACTGATAAATAGACTTTATACTTTATTGTTGCTATAACATGAACAATTACCAAACAAGGACTTTTGTAAGACTACTGTGGTCATTGCTGATGTCAATTTTTTCTGAAACAAAACTAAACTATATATTTCATTATAAAAACCCTCTGGCTTTGTTATCATGGTTTAGAGACACCATTTTGGTATTTGCTGAGGATCCCCCCTACCTGTTCATAGACATTGAGCATAGAGACAGCCAGCTGGTTACATCGAGACACAGATCCCCAGATTGGATGTGATGGTAGGTTGGAATGAATGACAGCCTTCAGGTAAGAGCTGTAGATTGCCTGTAACTGTTCCTGATCGGCATAGCTAGAAAACACAAATACACAAGCATACTCATGAAAATACAGCATGCAAATAAATTCAACATACATCAAGCTTTTATAATTTGTAAGTATGTGGTACTCGGAGTTAAGACAAACTTTGTAAATCTACACCGGTGCTATGAGATTGTGCACTATATTCTGGGAATAAGACCCATGAACCAATGACATCTTGTTTCTTGACCAATTGACAATTTTAGAAATCCCAGAACCAAATGGTCAAGTATCTATACCTGGCAATACGCACAAGCGCCATCTTCAAAATATACTGCAATGCATCTTGGGAAACCGAGTACAGTTAACAAATAAATCAAGCTGTCAAATCGTGGACGCCATGCCGTAGTTTATATGTAACCATGCCAGGTTTTATAGTTGTGTATCGCATTGCTACAAAATCAGCGTGCCATGATGGTTGCCGGTGTTGCTTTGACTTGGATTTCACCCAAAATCCTTTGCGCGCCGATCATGCGCATTGGGAAATGCATATGGGCTATTCCAAGGGTCTCAAAATGCCACTTCGGGCTAAGTGACTGGTGCAATCTGACTTGGTAAAAAATCTCCTGAGGTTCGGACCAAAACCATTTTGACTATTATGATTATATTGTTGTACCTGATTGAGCAGATGCGGACAATGGATGTGAATCTAGAGGTGAGGGGATGACGTCCCACAGTGTGTGCTGCATTCATACTACCAACGATCTGAACACCTTCTAATCCGACCCATTCTAGATTGTGGTCATAGAATCCCTTGTAGGTCAACACCTTGAAAACAATAAATATCACAGAAAACAGGTATATTCTTAACAGTGGTTTCATTCTTTTAAAAAGTGCTGCAGTTGAAACATTGAAATCAAGACCAAGCTAATCTCTAATGGTCTGAAAGTGAAAGGTATATCAAGACCTGAAGCAATGATTACATATTGAAAAAGACAAGCAGGAATTTGAAAAAAGCTAACAGTCCAACTGATTTACAGCTTTCATGCAAAAATAAAGATCTTGCAATTATTCCTTATGCTGAACGATATATCTTTCAATTATTCCCTTGTCGGAATAAAAGATGTTTCAATTATTTCTTTCAAAAGAGAAACACAATTGAGATCTAAGTGGGTGGACAATAAGGAAAAGACCTGTCATACTTCATAAACAATTTAGATTGATGCAATCAATCTGTGTGAACTCACTACCCTAATTCCAACTCACCTGTTGCAAAAAGGCAATGAGCTGACAGGTACCCCACTTATCTGGCTTAGGAAGATTCAAATCTTTCAGATACAGTACAAGTGTCTCACAGTCCTTAGGTCGATACACACGGCCTGTATTAGTGCTAAGGACCATACATGTCTGTTGTAGTTTCTGCAGTACATGGGTAGGTGAGGTCTCTGCACTACAGTGGATGGTAGCAATCTGAGTGGAGCGTAGGTTGGCAAAGCAATGACGCAGTATCATGCTGATAATCAACAACAAAAGATACCAAATCAATCATTTCCATAAGAGCTATGTTTTGTCCTATACATATAGGATATGAAACTTGCTAAGAAAACAATAATTTCTGCAATTAAAGGATTGCAGCCCAGTCTGTGAAGGGCAAACATCTACATTTATCCAATACTCCAGAAATATTTATTGATTTCTTTCAAAATGTTTTCACATGACGTTCTAAATACCTTCAAGACAAAAGTCTTTTACAAATAATTGTGGTGATTCTTGTTTAGGTGGACCTCTTCAAATATCGAACAAACTTTATCCAAAAGATTTGGAAAAGTTCAATGGAAAAAGGGTTCAGCGCTTCCCAACCCATTAAACATGTTCAAACTGTTTTAAACAAACAAAAACATGGAGTGACCATATTTGAATGGGTGGTATGCTTTTTCCTCAGTTAGTCACATTTGCAACCTTTGAGTGTGTGATATCATTACCACATTCTTTAGGACAACAGCACAATTCAAGCTGCACAACTACATTCCATTTTATAGAAGTAGATCAGAATGTATCTGAAGTCCAACCATACATGACAAGCTTACCCTTTACCACAGCCATCAGGGCCAACTAATATAAATGGTTGTCTGTGCTCCGCGTCTAGCCATGGAGCGAAATAATCCAGGCACATCTGAACATTGGAGGTACGAATGACTGGCAGGGAACTGGGCTTGTTGAAATCATCTGCTGTCAAATCACTGTTGTCCTGTGTTGTCAAGTTTGAAAGAAAGTTTGGTACAGTCTCCAACCAAAGATACATTTTAAATGACAATAGAAACAATGCTCAGCAAAAAAGAAAAGATAAAAATAGAAAAAATACTAATGTCAAGAACTGAGCCATTTAAACGAATATCTTTATCACAGAATTACATTAGTTTTAAAATTATAAGGTATGTGAACTTTAACTATTGACAAATAATATCAAATTATTTTTGAAGTCCACAAGGCTGAAAGAAGTACTTTATGTTATGGCAATAACAGTCAAAACTAGACATGTGTTTGTTATGTAACAAACACTGGGTTACGTTTGTTGGAACTAAAAGAGAAAATAACATTTCTAAAATGCTATTAGGTTTGGACGAAAAACCTGAATGAACTCTTCGAACTTGCTGTTTGGACCAAAAGGAAAGGTCAACGTGAGGTCATATCTTGAATAAAATGTGATTTGTGTAGTAAGGTACAATGCAGCACAAAGATTATGATTTTATAACATCTGGGGCAGGAGATACAGGTTTTTTTTATCTCAAGCTTCCTGCTTGATAATAATAATAATGTTACTTTTAAAAAAAATTAAAATCTCAACGAAAACAAAGGTGGTTTCGGCAGATGGCCGAAACCCCCAATAAGTGGAGAAGAAAGGAGTGTATGTGTAAGCCTACCTCAATGATGTAGTTCATGAGGCGTCTACTCTTGGCATCATAGTAAGTATCTAGAGGTCTACGTGGGTCTGGTGGGGACTCATGTGCCTTCTGGAATATCTGAACAATTAAAAATCCAAAATACATAATATTATTATCACTTCTTAAAACATTTTTTTTAAGATAACAAAACGCTGGTTGTACATCAAATGGCTAGACATCTTAAATATAAGTAGCTTTAATAAAATTGTTCTTGAAAATTTCAATATTTGAAACGGAATCTCAGGATTGTTCTCAATACAAGCTTTTAGGTTTTTCCAAGTACGCATTAAGATTAAAAATAAGAAGTTAATATTTCTGATAGCATCAATCCTACACTTTATTAAGCAACCATTCTGCCCACTGTCAGTCAGTTGTTTGGAATCACAGGAAAGTTAGTCAATGTGTAAACAAGACATTATAATAATAATCAAGACCACAGTGTGATATATCCTCATTCATATGGAGACTACACAATAAAAGGAAAGAAGGACAAAATTATACTCAATTTAAATACATCTCATTTTGATAAATACTTCTTACCTTTTACTGAATAATCCAGACCATAATTACCTTTTCTAATCACACACATAGATCCTTGTCATCACATGTCAACAATTATTTTGCCATGTATTTACTGCCAGGACACTTCAGAATTTAATATTGAATAGGCCCGTCCAATATAGATAATTATTGGACGATTCTTAGCGTTGTTTCCAAATAAATCCAAATGAGGCAAGGTCATGTCATGGCAGACAAGGTTGGTGTCTACATGGAGTACTCCACATTGTTTAGAAGGGGTTTTCAGAGTTTTCAGAGTGCGGGGTGGACGTGTTTCTTTGTATACTTTGTGTTTACTGTGAAAACAATTTCAAATGACAATGATCTATGTGTGAGTTATATAAAACAAATATTGAATGCATTTCACTCAAGTCTTATCACAGAATATAATCACTTGGTGAAATCAGGCTTTTCCATTTCACTCAGTTTCACCTTGTCGAATAGAATAGTCCAGATTTCACCTCGTGATTACATTTGGGACAAGGCACTCATATGCGTCCAATATTCGTATAACAGATGCTTTAAAATAGAAAAATTTAATAATTTGACACAAACCTCCTTGGCAAAATTTTGCCTCGCTGTCTCTTTCAGATTTCCTCCCAGCCCCCTGATGAGACAAACAATGAAGTCAACCTCCTCCTGGGCCCCCCACAGATGGGACAAGCCATTCATGACCACGCCCACCTGGCTTGTGTCCACCACATAGTCACTGGACTTAGCCAGCACGGATTCCAATGCACTATAGAAGTATTTGTCGATCCATCCCTGGAGTTCAGAGCTTCTGTCTGGAGGGAGTTTATTGAGCCAGGATTCCACTAGGTCTTTGATCTGGGTGTCTTCATCACTGGGTGGCAAAAAAGGAAAGAAATCAAACAAGAAAAAAATAGATTTACTTTATTCGTTTTAACAAAGTACTGAATTTTTGTATCCAAACCCAGATCAAATAAAACACACACACAATTATATTGGTCAGTTGTAAAAATGGATAACTGCAATAATAAGATGTGCTCTTTCAGCTCACCCCTAAACATTTGATATTTTCTTGTGAGTGTAATACACTGACCCATTGAGTCCTATCTATCACAACAACTGTCTATCCACAATGCCTGTATCGTAAGGCATTTGTGTTTCTGGCTATAAAGCAACACATAACGCCCAACATCCCACACAAAATATTCATTGCAGCAATGCCTTGATAACATTTTGTAATGAGATTTGAGAGATACTGTCAGACTTTTGGGTGCTCTGTTGTCATGGTTGTGATTAGCCAATTTATGAAGGAGCAGAGCCTATTGGATCGGTCTTGTATTGTGCTTCCCAACCTTTGCCTAACGAGCTCTTTTTTAAATATATAATATCAGGAGTCACATCATGTATGAATCATATTTAATATATGAGACTTGATCTTCATTATTGAGTAATTCATCACTGATGCCACAAACTGACACATTGTGTACCAACCACTTCTTTTCTTCTTCAGTTTTTTAGCATTTTGTTTAAACAATATTCGTCAAGGCCTATAATTTCATGAAGTTTCAAAGCTTCTAGAGCTTTACTTTTTTAATTACGATACTTATGCATTGCAACCTTTGCACGAAAGTGACAGTTTTTATTTTCACAAACTGACACACAAGTTGCATTTACCATTGTAATGCACGGCCCGCACCAAGCTCAAAAGTGGAAAAAACGTTTGCAGGAACTGACCTTGCGTGTGGCGCACGCAAGGACCTCCGTTTTTATGAAGTAACACACACACTAGTGTTGTAATACATTGGAATGTGTCACTTTGTGAAAACAGAAATTGTCTGTATCACTTTTATTTTAGTTTCACGAACTAACATAAACCTTTTTTAATTTACTGCTTATTAATTTAGGATGCAAAACATTAAAAAAGTTATCAAGTTCAAAGCATCAAATGTCCATTATAAAAAACCACTAAAAAAATTTGAAAACACTCTGAAATTTTCAAAGGATAGTGGTGTTTAAAAAAAAAAGCATTGTAAAATTCTGTTTCTGGGATTGCTAGTTTTTACTAGAATGGTAGGTATTTTTTTTAGTTCGTGGCATTGGTGACGAATTATGCAAATGCTTTTCAATCATTTAGGGTGTCATGGCCGAGCGGTTTAGAGCATCAAACTCAAGTTCTGGTGGTTAAGTCATCAGGGTGTGGGTTCAAATCCTGGTCATGACACTTGTGTCCTTGAGTAAGATGCTTTACTATAATTGCTTCACTTTACCCAGGGGTATAAATGGGTATCTTCAAGGGTAGAGGTTGATATTGTGTTTGAAAAAGCCTTCTGAGCGCCACTGCAGCCCGGGCTGTTTACTCTCCAGGGAGCTGAGAAAGATTAAAGGAATGTTATTGGCCCAATGACCAGGGCACTAATGTAAAGCGCATTGATACGTTAATGTAAAATGCGTTATATAAGAACTAGTTACTATTATTTCTAACCTCATGAAGATCATTCCCATACGTGATATAGTAGCAGGAGATGCACAGCTCAGGTCATGAGTCTCAAATAGGAAGTTGACATTAGGACCAAACTGTATTCTCTCTCCAGATGGCATGGTAAGGAGCCGGTTATCATCAAGGACAGAGTTAAGAGATTCAATCCATTCAGGATCAATGTCACCATCACAGATAATCCATGACTGGATCTCTGTTAACAAAAGAAAGGCAGGGTTGCCTGAGTGCATTAGGCTAAAGCAGGATACATATTATGCAGAGCTGCCAACATTTGGATCTTGCAATCAGGAAGATTTTGTACAGCGATCAGGGAGATATTAAGAATTACATTCAACATAATAGGGAAAAGTTTCAACAATCAGGGAGATTTCCAAATTTCTTCATCAGAACATGGAAAGATTGGTTTATTTTCAGGGACCTTTCTGCAGAATCAGGAAGAGTTGGCAGCTCTGTATTATGACATCAATCAAAGCATACAGAATGAAAACTGTTTATCACTTCTCAAGACAACTTTATTTGCCTTTGCATACCAAATATACTGATGGGTGTTGCCAAGTACATATACATTTTTGTATAATGGTGATTTATTTTGGAGTTTTCTTTTGTAAATACAACCCCCAATATTTGATCACTGTTTTGTCTCACTCTAACAAAATCCAACACCATATGGTAACTCATCATCCAAACTGTTGGACTCTGGGGTGGTATGCCTGATCCAATGTAAAGCATAATCAGTTTACTAGTGCAGTCCTCAGTCCAACAGAATCAAACAAAACACGCAGTTGGATTTTGAAGGGTTGAGTGGTTAACAAAACAGTGTGCCTGAATCCCATGTTAAGCATAATTAGTTACAAGTACAGTCCTCAGTCCAACAGAATCAAACAAAAACATGCTGTTGGATTTTGATGGGTTGGGGATGGATAGTGTTCAAGATATCAATCCTGTTCCTGAGATACAGGAGTATCTTTCTGTTTTGATGACATTTGGCAATGTTAAGTTCTTTATCTCCTTGGGATATCACTTGATATATTATTTATTCTCAGTTGCTTGCATTAGACAAGAGGGGCTTTAAACATCATAAGATCCTGCATGTTTAGATGGAATGTAAAAACGTTGAAGGTTTTGTTTATTCAGAAATGCACATAAAACAACTGATCAGAATCTTCATAACTTAGATTTTTACTAAGACCTGTTACGAGTTTTCAAATATCAAAGGGATAGAGACATACCAATTGGTTCTCTGACCACCTGTCTAGCACTGTATGTCAACACACCGTCAGTCCACTCTCTGGTGTCCATGTCAATATGACCCAGTAACTGTAAATACAAATACAGGCTTTAAAGGCAGGGTATACTTTTGGTAATTGTCAAAGACCAGTGTACTCACTTGGTGTATCCCAACATATGCATAAAATAACAAACCTGTGAAAATTTGGGCTCAATTGGTCATCGAAGTTGCAAGAAAATAATGAGAGAAAAAACACCCTTATTGCATAGAATTGTGCGCTTTCAGATGCCTGAAAAAGGCTTCATGCCTGAAGTATTTCTCAGATTCAAATTTGTTTGTGAAAAATTTCCTCTTTCTCTTAAACTACATTACTTCAAAGAGGGTCATTTCTGACAATGTTTTACACAGCTCTCCAGTGCTCCTTACCAAGTGAGTTTCTAAAGTCATTAATTTTTGGAGTAACTACCAAAGGTATACCCTCCCTTTAAAAGATCTGTCAAAAGATATTTGATGTAAACAGAAAATGTTTGTATATCTACTATTGGACAGTTTAAAATTTACAAAAATTAAGTCATTTTGAGAAACTTTGCAATACAGTGCTAAATTCATAAAGAAAAACAGAAGTAAATTTCATAAATCCTGTAAGCAGCATTATCTGCTCACTGAATGGCTCTTAGCAGTTTCTATTCCACAACCATTGTTAACCGTAAACAAAGCAAAGAGCAAGCTAACTTGATGGCAGTTCTTGTAAAGCAGATAAGTGATGCAACAATGCAAATCCATTGTAGACGCAACCACTGTCCAACCTTCTTTAAGCAAATTTGTCTACTTACCAAAGCATAACTACAGCATAACTTTATTTTATAAATGAACAAGACAATTTTGCACATGCACAAACACAATTTGATGCTAATAATCTGAACTTACCTGTGTTCTAGGCATAGCTTTAGGGTTCATTGTGTACTGTTTGACAACCTGTCCAGTCTTACTGAGCCCAGATCTCAACAGCTGCCATGTAGTTGACTTTCCAGAGCCACTAGGACCCACCACAACAACACCCATACGCTGACGAAGCTGCTCATACAACTCAAGAGCCTTCTTGATCTGTACATTTCAAATTCAAAATAAACCAAAAGGATGGATACAACAAGGTGATAAATACTTGTTGTCTGTTTCAACTTTGTTTAATTTGATGCAACTTCAGAAACATGCAAACTAGATCAAAATTAAAGTGTACCTTAACGTTAACGTCAACTACCAACATGGAAAGATCAGAACCCAGGTCTATGTAATGCACTTTAAACTAGATACACAGCAGCAATAGTCAAGCTATACAAACCTGTGTTTCCATGATGACCAGATTGGATTCCAAGCAGACATCTCTAAGACACTGAGCGAGACTCTCATACTCAATATCCTTGAGTTCCACACCAGGGAAGACATCCTTAACTAGAGAATCAAATCTCAAGCCGTCAGAGAAGGTCAACTTAGACAATGTGTTGACTCGTAGAGCTTGGACTACCAACTTGCTCTCCTCAATTTTACCTGCAAATGTTAAAGAATGGTGTAGAGTTACATATAGAATTGCCTCTGCACAAGTGAATCTCATATTTCCTTATGTGTGTTCATGTAGGGTATATTTAAATTTGTAAAATTTGATTGAGTAAGATTATTTTAACCACTTAACAGTGATTGATGTGAATAAACGTAAACAATTTATGGGTAGAAATATGGTAGACGTTTATAAACATCCGGAACAATTTTGAAGCCTCCAATTTTGGTTGTGGTCAGTTGACTGGCTAACCTATAAATACAACCCTGGACAATTCATTGTGTAGCGTGCACAGGCATGCACCTACCATGCTAAGCTTCGTCTCACAAGTACAAAGAGGGACAAAGGGTACTATAATTTGTACTCAAAATCTCTCTTTTTTCTGGAGTTATTGTGTAATCACCTATTCCAGACCTTCGTCCTTTTACTGTCCAAACAAGGATTACGAGAAATCGGTAAGCTGCCACCATTGTTTGTCATTGTATTCGGCATACAATAAGAGGGCAAGTCCAAGATTCCAGTATACCAAGGCAGATACTTAAGGCCAGGGTAAAACATTCCATAATTTCTCGAAAAAGAAAGAACAATTCTGGTGCATTTTATGAGAACGTTTGTTGTCATTACTTTATTTAGTCAGGGTTTCATTGATAGAACATTTATTCTCAACAAAAATAAATATATACTTCACAGGTTCAGAAAAATTCCAAAACATAATACCGTGGTAATGTATCTAAGCATCTCTGATACTGTGGGCATGAATTAACCTTGACCTTTGAACTTACCATTGCCATTACTGTTGCTTTGTTGTCGTCTAGCTATCTGTAGCAAGTTCCCTGAGCCTCTCAGAACTGTCTTTAGAGCTCTTAGGCCCCAGTCATAATGCTGCTGTGGAGTCAATAGCTCCCTAGAGAAGAATCACACAAGAAGGCAATATGAACATTCATTGCTCAAGGAGCAAATGCAGCCTCAGCAGTCAAATTATCAAATATTTAGCAACTCAGTTCAATGAAAAGTGAAGTATTTGTTCAAATACACAGACCATCCAGGCTAAATTCTGATGAACCCAAAGTCAAGTTAGTCAGCAGAGCTCGAGTCCATTGAGCTAGATAGATTGCCTTGTACTAAGCCGGGCCCTTATGATTCTACTTTGGATGATTCAACATTTGTTTTATTGGTATATCAGAAACTAGCTAAATGAGTCGTTTGTCGGAAATATCAGTATGGAGAAACAATCCAAAACAGGCCAACAGGGGTGAAATAAAAAATACATAAAAATTGTAAATTTAAATGCAAAAATATATATTACTTTATATTGGCAACTTCCTTCCTGATAAATAACATCAAAAAGGGGTTAAAATTAGCATTGAAAGAAGATGTGCCGATGTAGTTTTAAAAAACAAGTCGACTTTAAAACCCCTTTTCTCAGTTTCATTCTCTCACATCTCTTGGCGTTTCTACTTTTACAACTTCGAACCAAAGGTGGTATCAACATGGGGTTTTAACAGTATTAAGCTCTTTTCAAATGTATAACAAAATGAAAAGTTACCTGGGTCGACAAACAACTCATTTTGCTTGATCGCATCATAAATTGTGCAGCTTTTAAAGAACAATCACAATTACCATAGTGTTTTTGTTTTCGAATTCTAAGTTGGCAAGGTGAAACTTGATGAATTATGAAATACGTTTCTTTGAAGCATGTGGCCATGCCAGATAAAGAAATAACACTTACTTGGAGAGGTTGAAGATAGCAACCAATTTTCGTCCAAGACTCTTGCCATCTTTGAATCCTTCAGAGAAGAGGATGACTTCAGCAATCTGCTCATTGTCTGGTCTGGACATGGCCACTGGTCTGAACAGCTGTTTGAGATTGTCTGGTAGTTTCTGGCGACCACCATAGCCCTTGCCAGCAGGGTTCAGAGTGATGAAGATACCGGAGTTAGGATCAATATCAATCTCAGGAAGAAGTAGAAAGTAAAAACTGAGTTTTATCACTTACTCTAGAAAGATCCGTTACACAAGAAATTTTCTTCCACCAGTTTCTATTTCTGCATGCACCTACAACAAGGAACTTTGGATATTTTAAATATCAAGTGAGGTTTGCGGTAACACCATGTGTATAAATCTCTTTCTGAGTAGTGGTGGTTCTGAGAAAACGATCAGAGCATACTGATCGAAGCGTCGAGTTGTCAAATCACCAGTTCTTCTCAGAACCACCATTACTCAAAAACAGATTAATACACATGGTGTCACCGCAAACCTCACTTGATTGTACTCCCACCATGCAAAGTTTCAAATCCTATTTAATAAAAATATCTTCAATGTGAATGATGTTTGAGCAAGCTACTAAGCTACATTTCTCATCACGAGCTTGTAAGCAAATAAAATACATAGTTCAAGAGCAGAAAAATATTTAGTTTTTTATTTTGCAGGTCTTCGTTCCAGGACCAGACAGCATGGTGTCATGCAGCAAATTCAGCTCGGGTGACTGATCTATTTTTGAACAAATTTGAACAAAAGCCACATTTTATATTTACTTTTTTTTATAACTTTTTTTTATGAGATATCGCCCAACTCACAAGGCCGGACGGCCACTTCAAGGTGAGGGCTACACTTAACTGGTTTGGGCTGTTGACCCAAATCAACTGTCACCAGGGGCACGTTGCCACCTACTCCTGGGGCTGAAACAGGGTTGCCCCCTTTACAGTCTGTAAGGATGTAGGCATGGGTATCATCCACCAGGAGCCTGGCTGGTAGAGCAGAATGCACTACCTTCCCAACTTTTACGAAGCAATTATGGTTAAGTGCCTTGCACAAGTGTCACGATCGGGATTCGAACCCACACTCTGCTGCTGACAACATCAGAGCTTGGGTCCAGTGAACTAGACCACTCAGCCACGACATGCCACGAAACAAGAAACAAGAAGCTGATCATGTAATCTGCCCTAAAAGAAGTCTTTCTCTGCCACTCAGAAAATTACAAATTAACAAAACATAAAAACAAACTTAGTTCAAGGACTACAAAGACTGTCATTAGCATCACGATTCACAAGCAAAGAGACATTCTGAGCACAACATGGTAATGATGTATACTGACTGTTTTATCAAGAAGTTCACAGCTAGCTTTCTTGCTCTTCAGTGCTGCTTGAATAGTCTGGATCTGCATAGAGACGGCCGACAGCACAGCTTCCTCAAGACGATTGAACTCATCAAAACAGCCCCATGCTCCACACTTAACCAAGCCAATGAAGATACGACCCATAGACTTCACATCAATACCCTGGGCAGAAAACAATACAGTATAAAACAATCTTAAAGGTTCTTCCATCAGGAATATCACCCATTTGTAAACAGAAAATCATCCATCACTTAATGCTTCCATAAACTGTGCATAGAATTCTTTTAAAGTGATTATAGTATCAAATATGTGAATGAAGCAAACTTGAGCAAAAAGCCGTTATTTCAACAGGACTGATCAATATTATTGGAATAGACCCCTTGCATCACTGAGGTCAAACGCGTGTACGCGCCGCACACAAGTTTCAGCCAATGGTAGGTCTTTCTTTGACCTCAGTGAGGGCGGTTTGGGCTTTTGATGTCATATAAAAGGGTCTATTTATCTAGTACACAACTTTTCAAATCTCAAGCACAATGAAGGACATAAATGTAAGTGGAACTTTAGCAATACTTTTGCTTAATTTATGTCAGAATGTGAAAAAGTGAATTGGAAAATTTAATAACCACTTTGGGATGAAATACACAAACTACATTTATGTGCCGGTCTTTCCAACCACCCTTTGTTGGATCCTGCATGGATCCTCTATAGACCCCTTGCATTGGCTGCCATCGTTGTTGAAATGTGCACGCATGAAGAGCCATCATTGGCTAAGAGTCATGCACAGCGCGTACACACGTGCACGTTTCCATTGTTTGTCATCAAAGATGGCGGTCGATGCGGGTCTATAGGTCACACTCATAACAGATATAGGCTGAACGGACTATTTACCTCATCACAGTTGAATACAAGAACCTGTCTACCAAACAAACCACCAAGAGCTTTGACAGACTCAGTCTTTCCTGTACCAGCTGGCCCATACGGGTTTCCTCCCATACCCATATGCATGCCTTGGGTTAACGTCAAGTAACACTTGTCTGTTAGAGGAGTGTGGACCAGTTTGGAAGCATTGCCTGTGGGTTTAGAGAGATCCAATGAAGTAATAATGGTTACAACCTTTAATGAAATCATTTGTTGCACTTATAAAGCATCTCCGGAATGTCTTCTTTGAGAGTCAGTTGTTACAGGAATTTTTTGGGAATGTTAATACACAACAAATCACAGTTTTCTTTTGCAAAAAATGGAATAAGCTGATGCAAACTGCTAACCAACCAAAACGACATGTCGTGTAAATGAAAACAATGCTAATGGCCTGACGTTTCAACCCTACTAGATTCTTTCTCAAAAGTTAAACATTTTCCTTTTTGTCTCATTCAGCCCTGGTCTGGAGCCAAGCTGCAACAGCATACAACAAGATCTAGACCCCCAGACTCCGAAGTTTGTTTGCACTGTGTCCTACTATGTGTGATGCAAACTTCTCATCAATCATGGAAACACCTTACCTTGATACTCAAAGGTATATTGGAATTCTGCATCTACCATCCTCATGATAGCCTTGCCCTTCTCTGCTTGGTAGAATCTTAGCTGCTTCTGCCACATCCACTCCCCTACACTCAGAATGTTGTCTTTCAGTAGCTGCTGTACAACATCAATGAAGTGGATATTGTCAAGAATGAGTGCCTGTGGAGAAATGGAAAACAAGAAAAACAATGAGACAAAACAGAATGTTATTCAATTACTGAAAACTTAAATACACCAGGACTAATCACTAAAAACAACTATGTTAGCTGTCGTATTGCCACAAAATAAATATTAAACAAATTGATGTAATTTCCTCAAATCTGTACAATGTAAGCATGACCAACATCAGTGAGGACTTATTAGGAATTTATACCACAGGTCATTTTGGTTGGTGAGCTGTTTGTAACAATTCATTCTTTTGGGGGTTTCTTCCAACTTTACCTTGAGCTTGAGTTCCAATACATGCATCATCTGATCACTGTCCCCATCTCCTCCATGTATATCAGCTGAGGTATATCCCTCTAACTGAGATTCCAACTCTAGTAAACATTCCTGTAAATTGTTATCCTTCATGGCTGTCTCACACTGTTCTGTGAATTGAATCTGGTTGGCTAAGCAAAGGATCTGGAAACAAAGGTAACAAGTTTGGCACAGTGAGATGCTTGCCTTTTCTCTATGAAAATGGTCAGATTTTGGTTGTGAGGGAAATGAACTATTCAGAAACTAAACCACATGTTTCCTGTTGGTTTTTTAATCACCTCGTAATAAAACACACTTAAGGAGCGATATTTGTATACCCTTAAATCAATGTAAATTATCAAGGCAGGAATCAATCCTATGATTCAATTCTTGTTGAATAATGATGTGCTTGTCTGATTTCTTGTATCTGTTTCTAAACATCTCATGGCAGAGAAGGAATTCCTGTCTCAAACCATGAAGGTACCAGTCTCAACTGAATTACTCTGACTCATCACAATCTTGTTGATCATTATACACACTAGAAATTCAGTCTGCATTGATGACTACAATTCCTACACTACACTTCATCACAATACATTATATAGCTATGAATAACATCCGGTAAATAGAACCGCATGCACTAAATGCCACACCGTTGACCATAGTTTTGGAGGTCAAATCAAATTATTTTGTAGGAATTCCTATTTCGTTCATGTAAGGGGTGAAATTTCCATCCTTGTATTGTGTATAATCTGGGTTGAGGTTTAGATCCCATCCTTACAATTTTTATAGGAGTAGCACCCCTCAATTTTATTATTGGGTTTTTCTTAAGTGCCAAGGAATGGTTCCTAGTCTTTGCTAAGAGTGTGACCCCTTGCCAGCTATAAACAAAGCAATCTTGACTAGGACCAGGTGGTCACTGGCCCCTTAAGTGTTTTTGCCCACATAGCAGACCGGCAGTAAGGAGACAACATCAACTCTCCTTTCACTCCTGAACAAAGTGCAATTTTTCTCTGCCTAGAAGTCTTGTCTGCTGTGGACTTGGTTGTTTAAAGGCAGTGGACACTATTGGTAATTACTCAAAATATTTTTTAGCATAAAACCTAACTTGGTAACAAGTATTGGGGAGAGGTTGATGGTATAAAACATTGTGAGAAACGGCTCCCTCTGAAGTGGAGTAGTTTTCGAGAAAGAAGTAATTTTCCACGAATTTGATTTCGAGACCTCAAAATTAGATGAGGTCTCGAAATCAACTTGCATCTGAAAGCACAGAACTCCGTGTGACAAGGTCGTTTTTTTCTTTCATTGTTATCTCGCAACCTCGATGACCAATTGAGCTCAGGTTTTCACAGGCTTGTTATTTTATGCATATGTTGAGATACACCAAGTGAGAAGACTGGTCTTTGACAATTACCAATAGTGTTCCACTGTCTTTAAGCTATTTTGTTTTAATTTGTAACCCTCTTTGATACTGTGTTGGTTTTTGGGGTTTTTTGTTTTTTTTAGTTCTCTTTTAGATTTTTAGTTTTGGTTTCTATATTTATCCTATAGTTAGTTTTTGCAGGTTTTTTTGTTAGTTTTGATTCAATCCAAGCAACGTTTTAGTTCCACATTATTACACCATTACACCAAGAGAAACATTACAGTCAACTCGATAGTTTTATGGTTACAAGTGTTCTGGATCTTTAGTATTTCGTTGAAACAGATTGTTGAGTTTATTTTTAAGATATTCCAGTTTAGTTAAAATTATCACAGTTGATTGGTCCTTCTCCATACAATTTCTATGCAAGTTTTGAGTTGATAAAATAAATACATATTCAGTTCGTGCTTCTAAAAAGTCAGTTGTCGTTGTTTCTATTTTTTACTAGATTCCTCGCGACTTTTCCCTGCCCAATCTTGGTTTTCTCATTTGTTCAAGCGAGTACCCCGAACAGATAGTGTTTTTATTTAGTTTTATTCAAGTGATCCATTTTTCCGGGTTACATTCACATGGCAATTTGTTTTCTCCCTCACATAAAAACTCATCAAATAAATAAATCCAAATAACTATAAATTCAAATTAGTTTCTTTTTATAAAATGGCGCAGCAACACCACCAACCTCATTTAAGAGGTGTAATGTAGTTTGATTTGAGTGGAGTTATTATTAGATGCAGAGGGATCTCCAGAGGGATCTCCAGAGGGATCTCCAGAGGGATCTCCAGAGGGATATGAACCTACCTGGGATGGGAATTGGTTGGGATCAACACCTTGACCACGTCCTCTGTGAGCTCGTAGACACTCTAGCAGTAACTGCTGTAATGTCTCTTTCATTTCTCGTGCAAGCTCTCCCAACCATATCTACATAAAACAAGGGGTATTTATCAGCAAACATGTAAACTAATGATGCCATGGTCGCCCTGAGGGTAAAATGAATGTTAATTATGATTTAAATAAGTTGTTTGGGTCATGTAAACAATTAATAAAACTTAATATTCTATGGGTTTTACAGAGAAAAGGTCAAGTATATTACAATTAAGACGTGACAAATGGTGAAAAAGTTAAGCAATTCTTAATGTTCCCTTCTATACAAATAACAGTCCTATCCTACAAATAACATAACCCAGTTATATAAAAGAAACATCAGTTAGGGACAGGGTATAGCAACAATTTATTTATTTATTTATGTCATTACACATCCCACAGCACAATTAGCGCCAATAACAGTATGAATAAGGGACTATGAGAAATGTTCAGTTTTAGATGTGGAGAAAACCTCAATGGGGAAAACCTACACAATCAGGTAGGGACTAAAAACCCAATACACATACGAGCTTCGGTCTGAGGTGGGATTCAAACCATGGTCCACAGAAGTGGAAGGCAGGGAAAGAAACCTCATGGGCAAACCTGATCCCCTTAAGGTTGGCAAGGCTAGCTTCAGAAGTGGTTTTTGTTCTCTTCTAAGTTAAGATGGACATTTAAAAAAAAAGTGACATTTTTAACCTGATAACCTTGCTTCTTTTTCTCAACATTTTCAGTAAAAGTCAACATAAAGGAATTATTCATACCTCTACATCAGGCATGATTTGTACAGGGCTCTTGAGTGGTACAACTTCCCCTTCCAGAGACTTCATGGCCAAGATGTTCTTATTTCCTTCATCAAACTGTACACTATGGATTCCAGCAAATAGCTTCTTAAGATGGGTTTGAATGACAACTGGGTTGGTAGATTGACCAAGGATCTCAAGCAGATCATCATCACCGATAAAATAGAAACGAGGGAACAGTGAACGTTTATCCTGTAAAGAATCAAATGAAACTATTTTTAGTTAATAGCTCTGCCTACAGAAAAAAAGAAGTTTTGAATGCTCATCAACTAAAACCAAGATTATTTATGAATTGATAGAAAACACAAATAAGAATTTAAACTGACTGATTTGACTTTTGAGGCTTTGCAATTAAATAATAAACCTGAAGGCAGTAAACACAGAAAAAACCCAAGCACATAGGCATGTTTGGAGAAGTACACTCCTTCACCAACATTCTATGTGGAGTTTTCTATAAAATAAAATAAATAAATAAACAAGTACTGAACATACATGTTACTATAGCGAAGGGTTATCAATGACATTCTTGGTTAATTTGAATGAATTGGCTGAAGTCACTTACCTCTAGGAATTCATTAAGAGCCTTTTGACATCTCTGAAGTTGGTCTAATAGTGTAGTCAAGGTGTTTCTTAACCCAGGCCTTCCAACCAAGGATAGCACTCTACTATCACGAGCTACATCCATCATGATCGACCTACGTCACCAGCAGAAAAAATACACTGCATAATAACGACATAACCTCAATTTGTGTTTATCCAAACATAGCAACTAATGAAGACATAAAAAGTGAGGAGACACTTCAACTGGTTAACAATATGGAGAGTTGCTGTCTTGATGATATACCCAATGTTACCTGCTTGCCTTACGGTCACTATGCTCCTACATTAATGCCCAAGCCATCTCTCAGCTAAAAAGTGAGTCCATCAAACAGCTTCAGCAAAACTACACCCAACTGAAGGTATCAACTCTCTTAAGGAGAAATGTCCCTTATTCAACAAGACAAGGTTTCACGGTACTGTTTTAGATGAGAATTTATTAGAACCAAAATCCAATTGCCACAATTCACCCTTTTAAACCATCTATGTCTCTCACTCACTGAGGCAAGGGTTTCAGTGTACTTCAGCACCTACCCTGAAGAGCTACCATCTCACATACCTGAAATCATCATCCACCCTCTTGAAACGTCCTTGCTCCTTGGGCAGCGCTCCTCGGCCAAAGATAGGTTCCAGGTAAACCCACTTGCGCTGAATCTGGTTCATGTTGTGCAAATACTCGTCCAAGTCAGCAAGACGCTGCTCCCAGATGGTGGCTTTGTCTGCAAATCCCTTGTAGTATGGGGAGTCTTTAAGGGACTGGAGAAGGCTCTGGTTGTCTCCAACCTACAAGTGAGTAGAATCAAACTTGTACAACTTGTGCTTTCAAGAGAGGCAGTTTGCCTATCTCTATGAATGAGTAAACTTGACCAGCTTGCACATAAAACCTGTTAAGTGGAAAGGTGTGTTTGGCAGGCTTGACCCCATAAAGTGGCTTTGTGTTGTTTTCTCTATGCTAATTACTTAGCTGTTTAAACATGCTATTTTACAACTTGTGTAAGCTCATTGATGTTTAAGGTGAATTTCCTATTGAGCCAATTCCTCTTCAAGCATCATCCCCCCTCCCCGTCCCACCTGCATCAGGAAAAACTAACAAGTTAGGATTACAATGTTTGCCTTGAGTGTGTGTTTACTTTGCAATAAATGTGCTAGACCTTCACCAAAGTCAGATAAAACAGTTCTTATAATTAAATTATCAACATTGTTGAGAAACATATTTATAAAATCATAACAATAAAACACTAACCTCTGTGACTATTTCCTTCCAATCCTTGATAAGCCTAATGACAGTTGACTGACTATCGCTGTACTCTGTCAGTGCAAAGGCTGCCCCTACACCCCACAGATCAAGCTCTCTCAAAGCATCACGGATAGACACCTCTCCCTTGGCTCGATTGAACAAATCCTGTCAAATTATACAAATTAATTCAATTTCATTTCAAATTCACATTTCTTCAATACTTCTATGGGGGGCAGTAAGTCATTATAAAATAATATTGGGGTCTTTCAAATAAGAAGCAACTTGTCTGATTTCAAAAGTATTTTTTCAACTAATTCTACTGATTATCATTCAAATTGTTTTGATGAAATGGAACGTTGCCAAGTTGAAGTGAGACATCAAGAGATAATTGGACCCTTATGGACCCTTATAATAAGGGAATAAAAGAGTAGGCGACGAGTTCTTAAACGGCCGTTTAAAACCGGCAGGGTCGTGGCCGTGTGATAAAGGCCCGAGCCGAAGGCGAGGGCCTTTATCGCACAGCCACGACCCTGCAAGGTTTTAAACGGCCGTTTAAGAACGAGTCACTACTCTTTTATTCCCATTCATAAATGCCCTTATGTTAAAAAGCAATATAATATCACAATTATAGACAATGTCACACTGTTTCTTTTGCGAATTTTTCGAAGTTTGCAAATTTCCAAAAACTTTTGTAAAAATGTTTTGTGCGCGTCGGTCGGTGTGTATACGCGCGTGTACACACATATTACGCGCTGTTACTAATAGCTATGAATTGCGTTCTGCGTAATTTAAATTGGTGTACATGAGCTTGCGCGCCCAACACGCGAAGCCAGCCGGTCTTAAACAGCTTCAGCTGTGTCTTTATCAACCGTTTAAACACCCCCACGTGACGCGTTCTCCACCAATAGGAGTAGCGAAACTGTCTGGGGTATTTATGAATTCAGAATTAAAACTGGCTTCCAGACTGTCGTTGTGTTACCTTGAGTGCTTGGCTGTTAGCAAGGATCTGATCTGTAGCTCCTAAGATATCCCCAAATGTAAGTTTCTCTAGTGTGGTACCACGAGGCATCTTCAGCATACGGAACATATCATGCCAATGCTCTTGAGAATACACATCACTGCTGACATACTTCAACATTGGTGAGATAGCCTGTAACAAGAAAAAACAATTCCTCAAAATGAAACCTTTTGAAAATCCCTAATTCCTCACTCATCTACTGGACATGTTTATTTAAAACAATCTTCTTTTACCCTGTTTACATCTTATGATCTATAGTTTCTACATTTGTCTCTGTTGCTCGAAGAGACTATCAACAGTGATCTGAACTTTTAGTGATGACAAGTTTTTATTTTACACTAAATTTCGGAATTCATATTGAAAAGGAGAGTACATTCTGAGTTTCAACAGATACCAATTGATATTTTGGCAGAAAAGTATGTTGAGTTTATATTTCAAATAGAAGTATATTATTTACGTTTTAACAGACAAGCATTTGGAGAAACTTGGATAAAACCCACATGGAATATCTGCCTGCTTGATTGAACACTCAAAGCTTATTTAAATAGCTACATTTTCTGACCTTGTATTTATCAATATCTTTGGAGAGTTTGACAGTCATCATAGTATGCTCAATCTCCCCATCTCCTGATCCACGTAGTTTCTCTGCCCACATCCCCAAGAAATCATCAAGTTGATAAGTTTTGGACCTAAGGTATAAGATGTTATTTCAAGGAAATCAGTTACAGTAACAGAAACCTATTGATTTTCGTATTTTCTGTAATACATAGGTTTTTTCTTTGGCTGATATATTTAGTGGTTTGAGTGGATTAACCATAACTTATCTCTTCAATGTTTACATCCAAGAATTTTGACTACATTTGTTTTTTAATAATAAAAAGGATTTGTTTCTTGTGAGAAAACATTAATTATTATCATTCATATCTCTGATTTTTTTGGGGGGGTTCTTAAACCACTCCATAAAAATGAATTTACTTTTACAATTTTCTAAATGTGACTTGCTTTACATCAGGGCCAAATTTCATGGCTCTGCTTACCGTAAGCAAATAATTGGCGCTTACAGAAGCAGGGAATTCTGTGCTTACGCCAAGGGTATTTCACAGGTTAGCAGGGAATTTCTGCTTGTCACATGCGTAGTCCATATACAAGGCATTCTTAGCTTACACAGCTAGCGCAGAAATTCGGCGCATGCCCTGTAAGTGAAGAATGGTCATCGCAAGCGCAGAATTGTGGTAAGCAGAGCCATGAAATTGGGCCCAGTTGTTAAGTGAGTTATTGGGTTGCTCCAAATTTTCAAAATTTTCACTGTCATACAAAGAGTATAACGAGGGTGGGGGAGTTACATGACTTTAAAAGGTATTTACAAATGTTGGTATTTTTACAGTTAGAATCAACAGAGAGAAATCTAACAGGCACTCAGGGTGATTAAAATGTTTGGTTTGGGGGCGGGGGCTGCACATTGATACAAACATAAACAAAACGTGATGACAAGTTCAACTTCCAGTAGACTTATAGGGTCTTCAACAGCAGTACTTCCTGAAACTAGTAAATATTTGCAATGCCACAATATATTTCAAGGCATTTCTCTCTAAAGAATATTTGTCCCTCCTGAATTCAGACGCATTTTCAACTCTTGTTTCCAGAAACATAAACTTGACTGTCGTTCTATAAGATCAGTTGACGTTACCTAAATACAATCCATTCAGTTTCTTCCAAGGCTTTAAGTCCATTGCTGAACTCCTCATACAAAGTCCACATTGCTTCATGCTGCTTGAAGTCCTCCTTCAATTCCTCTGCTACTCCAAACTGAGGCTCATCAAGGCCAAAGTGATTGCAGTCAAACCTGGTGAGGAATGGAAAAAGAAGACGTTATTGTTGTGTTCTCCACCATTCATAAGTCGTTTTGGGAAAGCTAAATTCCACATGGGAATGAAAAAGCATGTCTTTGGAGTGATTCTAGCCACAAAAATATACCAGTAAGCACCATTTTTAAAATTTTTTTTTATGCAAGTTCGCCCCAAACAAGGCTAAAAGCCACTCTTGGTAAGGGGCAACAATTATTAAATGTGAAAATAGCTCAGGGGAGCTGAAGGTAGGAATTGATATTCCTCTTAAAACAGTCTAGATTGTAGGATGGAGGGAAACATGCACCAGGCAAGGAGTTCCAAAGAGAAGCAGTACGTGGAAAAAAGCTGTTGGAATGGCTCCTTGTTCTACATCTCAGCAAATCAAGAGTGTATGGGTGAGAAGAAGCAGAAAGTCTGGTTTCACGCTCAAACATTCTGATAGGAGGAACCAGGTCGGACACACTGGTGGCACATTTACCATGGAAATATCTGTAGAAAAGACGGAGGCTGGCTACAGACCTACGGTGGGAAAGAGGTTGTAACGTTGATCCCAACTCTTCACCAACAAGATTAACAATACGCTTCTGCACCCTATCTAATAAAGATAAATGACAGGCAGAAGCTCCAGCCCAAATGTGACAACAGTACTCCATCAGGGGACGTATAGTTGTCTTATACAGGTAGAGGGTAGCACCATGTTTTATAAAGTAGCAATTTTATTTTGTACGACCGTCTCCTGGGATACCATGTTTTCTGTGCATGCCCAGCACAAGGTGCTCTTGTTTTCAACAATACAACATCTATGATATTCATCAGAAATATTTTCCCAGGATATTTGAATCTTTAAAGGTATTTGATTACTACCAATCTATATTTCACATGTTATATCAATTGCCTCTTTCTTTGCCAGGAAACAGGTATGGTTTACAAAGTAGTAAGCATTTCAAATTGAGCAATTTCAAAAGAAGATTGTACATGTACAAATAAGTATCAATTTTATACCAAATAACTTTCAAAATTGCTACTTTTTCTTTGTTAATCATCTAATGATTGTGAATTTTAAACAAGAATATATTAATATAATCCATCTTAGTACTTGTTATTATGTCTAATCCAAAATGTGATATTCTGAATTGTTCACAAGCTATCCTGTTGGTAAGTCATTACATAGCACACCCACACACCTACATCTTTGTTTGTGTGTACTTTTATCAACATTTACTAATTTCTTCATAATTTGTTTTTCTTATTACATAAACTGATAATTCAAAACATATGTGGAAGGCAAGTCCAATAATTACATTTGCTTCATGATTCAAAGCAAAAATAAGCTCAATGCATTTCCTATTGGTTCCTGACACTCGTTGAGAGCCAGTTTGTGTAAAGTGAGCACGCCTTACAGTGTTATTACATCAAACTTACAAACAGGATACTATTTTGTATAAACAGAAATGTGGAACAATGACCTTATTGACTTAATCATCACATTTCTATTGATACGAATTGAAACAGTAGAGGTATTAACTTACACTAGGCTCTCTCTTGTCTTATCCAATTCAGTAAATTCCTGTTGCTTCTCTTTGACTGTAGCCAGAGCCCTTGAACATGCCTCTCTGTCCCCAGACTCTATAATGTCGGTCTTGGGCTTAAATTGATGCCAACGAGCTGCAAACTTCTCAAGGTCAGAAACAAAAGCCTCAACACGAGACTCTACATTGCTTTTCATCACTTCAACCTGGGAAGTAAAAACAATTAATATAAATGCAAAAATGGTATAAGTTTTGTTCATTTCAACAAAAGCAAACCAAATTTATTTTGGACGACGACAACTAAAATTTTGATTTGTATTGTTTATTTTTTTAAAGATGCAGCACAATAACCAGAGTTTACAATGACTACAGATGTTCAGCCACAACACATTTTTTCAAATTTCTCTCTGGAGCTTGTTGCTCAGACAGAAACCCACAAACAAATGGTTGCTGTGTGAGCCAACAATACACGTTATGAAATGCATGAAATTCAATATGTACAACAGGGCCCAATTTCATAGAGCTGCTTAAGCAGAAAATATTGCTCAACAATTTTCTGCTTACTCAAAATTTTTCTGCTTGGCAGAAATGAGCAGGATACCAGTCACAGATGGAATAGTGAGATGTTGTTTTGGCTGGTAAACTTATTCCGGTAAGCAATTTTGGCTTGTGCTTTGCTACTTTTAGTGCTTAAGCAGCTCTATGAAATTGGGCCCTGGTAAGCAGGACAACCAAATGAAGAGCGTTGTATCTATAAACAACCAACTGCTATGCTGAAGGTCAACGTTATTGGATCTTGTTACATCAGATGCTTTGATTTGTTTGATTTTCAACCTACCTGTTCTCTGACCATAAGCTCATGGCTCTCCATCATGATTTCAAACTTATCCCATCTAGCTTGTAGTTGACTCAACTGCTCTACCCCTCCACCAGCCACTGTACGTAGGAGCTTGTTCTTACTCTCTGACTTCTCAAATAGTGGTTTAATCTGTTGTAGAAATGAAACAAATTAATGTTCTTATTAATCAGTACAAGGTCATGAATAACTTTGTATAATCTTATTAAGCAGGACAAAATTCAATCCCAAAGACTGTACCCACAGGTCTTGTAATTTATTTTATTTTATGAGAAACCGCCTAACATCACAAGGCCACTTCAAAATAAGGGCTACACTTTAACTGATTTGGGCTGTCGACCCAAATCAACTGTCACCAGGGGTCAATTTCACAAAACTCTTCCTAACTTAGGACTAAGCTTGGGCGATACCACAATATTATCGAATATCGCGATACTAGTTCTGAAACGATTTTGATATCGGGTAAATTTTTGTTTTATCGTGATATCGGTAAATCGCGATATCGACTAAGTATCGCGATGCATTTCCTAGCCGAGACGGTCTTGCAACAATAAATCTCCTAGTGGAGACGATCTTGCAACAACAAAGAGCTGCAAGTCACAGACCGCGACCGCAAGATTCCCCAAAACAGATCCAACCCGACCGGGTTTCTTCGAAAAAACCAACATCAAAGCCTAGCCTTAGCGATCAGGCGGTCTCGCACAGACTACCGAAAAACTATGACATCGTTCCGAGTGTTATCACGTGTTGCATACATGCGAGGAGCGTGATCTAATTAGTTATGCACACATATAGAACAGTCTGTCATGCGCAGTAGTTAAAACATTAAATGTGTGTAAGTAATAGGCCCAGGTTTTAACCCCATAGGTTTAGAGTAAAACCCGAAGAATAGGTCATTGGAGCAAAGTCAAATTGATCGGCCAGCTGCGTCTACATCTTGCACTGTGAGATTTGTAGAAGATTGACATCATCAAAAATTAATCGCGATATCATCGAATATCGCGATATATTCTTGACGATACATCGTGGATAAAAAAAAGCGATATCGCCCAAGCTTACTTAGGACTAGTCCTAGGCAATGCTAATATATAGGACTAGTCTTAAGTTAAGAACAGTTACTGGTCCTAACTTAAGACTAGTCCTATCTCTTAGCATTGCCTAGGACTAGTCCTAAGTTAGGAAGAGTATTGTGAAATCAACCCCAGGTGCACGTTGCCACCTGCTCCTGGGGCTGAAACAGGGTTACCCCCTTCACAGTCTGTAAGGATGCATGGATATCATCCACTTAGAGCCTGGCTGGTAGAGCAGAATGCACTACCTTCCAAACTGTTTATGAAGCAATTATGGTTAAGTGCATTGCTCAAGGGCACAAGTGTCATGACAGGGATTCAAACCCACACTCTGCTTCTGACAACACCAGAGCTTGGGTCCGGTGAACTAGACAGCTCAGCCATGACACACTAAATGACAATGATTTATTGTCAACATGGGCCAGATACAAGTTGAGGAAATTGTATATATGTAATGAATAAGTAGAAACATAACAGCATGCTTCCTTTGTTTAACTGCATGTCATTGTAAACAAGCAAGTCATCATCTGAAAATGCCACATTGATTTCTACCTATTTAACTTTCAATACAGTTTTTCAGAGGAATTATGCATAAAAAAGAACATGGTTCAATAAATAATGACTGGGACAGACAATTATCACATTATGTCTAATGAAAGTGAGGCTGCTATTGCTCTTCTCTATCATAATCAGATTATAGCACAATGGACTTACTAGTAAACCTGCAACCCAACAAAGGCCTATATTGGCCATCGTGGCTGAAGGTATACATAAAGATAGACAAAACACTAACCAGTGGTTTCTTAGCCTGGAGCTCAGCATGTTTAGCGTTAGCCTTCCCAATCTCCTCCACAGTCTGTGGTCTTGTTGACAATGCCTCCGTAGCATCTTTCAGAAAGCGGTCAATTTCATTGACATGTTCTGTGATGGAATACCTCAGGGAGGATAGCAGGGAGTCAAATAGACGCTGGATCAGGCTGTCTATGGTGGACTTGACTGGGGTGGTGGAGACAGTAATGCAGTCCACCTTGATTTGGCTGTGTCAGGGGGAAAAAATGGTTGCAACTCTTGAATAAAGCCTGGTTCAACTTCATACGAAAGCGAATGCGAAGTGCATTACGTAAAGTATGAACTGGAAATAAAACTGCCATACTAAAGAGCTAAACTGTACATGTAATAGTATAAGGCCATTTTCGAATCAAGCAACTTCGGCCACGGTTATGGCCATTGGCTACAAGTACAATGTTAATGAATTAGGACTTTTAAACGATTCTGTCGTAGCCACTGCCAATTCCATTCTTTTCAAAAATGGCCTAATTAAGTTTAAAATGACAAGAACAAGTTCAACTGCCAGCTAACGGTTGACTAGTTGATAATTTCAATCTACTAACTTGTATATCTATAACCAGTACCAAGTAGACCCATGTGGCTCTAATCAAATAACCAAGCCATGATTAGTCCAAATGGTTCCTGGTGTGATTTGTAATGATTTATATAGAAACAGGGATTGTGTACCAGCAAGATGACAATGAAATGAGGTTTGAAAATGGTTGGTTAACATGACCAACCAACATCATCTATCAGGCAGGGTTTGATACATGTAATAGCAGTCACACAAACAAAAGGTCATTGCTCCAAGCAAATCAGCTTACATCAAAGAATTGTGCAAATGGAAAAGACTTTGTTATGTATCTTGTTCATGATTTTTAAGGTAAACATTAATCAAAAAGTAAATATATAATAGAATTGTTGAGTTTACCTTGGTAGTTTTTCACAGTCTCTGCCTCTTGTCTTAAGAGCTTTGAAATTACGCTCCCAGTCAGCAACAGTGTGCAAGTGTTCCTCTATTAGTTTATCAAGATCCACTGAGCCTAATACAATCCATTCCTGTTGAAATAGACATGGAAATACAATACATTTTGTTAAAAGTTGTCAATAAATTAATTTGTAAAAAACCCCAAAATAAGGTTCAGTATAATTTGTTGGACTAGTGATTTTACGAGAGAATGATGAATGTTTAGGTGTGTGATATCTTAATGCAATCCGTGTTCCTGAACAACTTATACTGATTGTTGCATCGGAGCCTTTCTTAAATCAGGTATGTCAGGAACATTTTAAAGGAGCAGATTGCCTTCAAATCTCTCAACATTTTGCTGTTTGGAATTGCTCCATATCCTTTTCAAGAGTTGTTTATGCACAAAAACTCCTAAAGTGTGTTGTAATTATTGAGTAGTGATCAAAAAACATAATTTTGCCTCTTGAAATACAACCAGCGGAACATACGGTCCGCCATTTTATGTAAAGAATTTGGTTCTACAAAATAGCGGACAGTGTTCTGTCATGAAATAACACAAAAATCACACAATTTCAAGTAATATTTATGTGAATCATGATATTCTACTTTTAAAATGTCTTTCCAACCATATTCATAAAAAAAGAAGCTTTTCATAGCACAAAGCACCTAATCTGAAGGTAATGTGCCCCTTTAACTTTCATCAATCTAAGCAGCTTCACTCTTAACCAGGGTTGACAGGATTTGTTAACAGGAAAAAAGGAAAATGAGTTGCTTCACTCACATAAAATGGCCACCATTTTTGTCAAGATCCCTGTATGTTACAGCCAATATGAATACTGATTTCTTAATATAAATAAGGACTCAGACTATTTGAAGTTGATTTGAATGACAAAACAACTTACTCACCTTAAAGACATTTTGGGCTTTGGCTAGTCTCTGGAATAGCTCCTCAGCTTTGCGGTAGACTGTGGCATATCCGGATGTGTGTTTCTCGATAATAACAGGGAAGATAAGGTCATCACCACTATCAGCCAGACCACGGAAGTGATATGGCAGACTAATGAACTTCTTCATCTCTCTGTAGTACTTAGCTCGGATCTCTTCTAGTGGTGGACGGAACTGGAGACGTTTTTGTCTAAAATCAGATGAAAGAGAGCTTGAATGAGGAAACAGTATAACACTACAATAAATTCAACCTTATTCAAACCACCTTACATAAAAAACATGTACATGTAGTTCAGTTGAGGATCTTATGGTTTGATAAATCAGGTTTTTATGACAAGGCTGAATTGGGAAAGATGCTGAACTTTCAGAGAGCTGCAAAATAATGACCTGTATGTAAGGTCCACTTTGATCTCTGGTAGGTTTTCATTGAGTGCCTCTAGCCCCATTTGATATTGATGCTCAAGAGCCTTGTACAGTTGTCTGTCCCAATGCATCTTCCATGTCTTCATGTCCGCTGCCTTGAAACCCTGGTTTTCTAGGGTGCTCATGATGCCACGAATCTCTTGAAGGCCTTCCTTCCAACGAGGCTGCTGGCGGAGTAGGTCAACTGACATCAGCTGTACAACCTGGGTACAAATCAAACGCAATAATTCAACATATCATCTTCTTAATCTGGATAGGTATATAATTTATTAACTTGATAAAGAAGCTTATTGTAAAATTAACTAGCAATAAAAAAACTTCCATACATTTGCTTTTAAGAAAACAAACAAGTACCAAGAATTAAAATTAGACCCCTTCAAATATTTTTTATTATGGAAATAAAAGATAAATAAACCTGTACTTATGTCTGGTACATCTTTTAAAAAAGTGTGTAGTACTTTTACTTTCGTTCCAAAGTATTTCAACAATCCACAAATTAAATTCCATTGACCAAAGATCTTCTACTCAAAGATTTAGTTAAAAACACTTGCCTGTCAATTTAGCTGTACATTTATGGTGTAAAGAAAGAAGCTATTCAACAAACCTTATCTGATAAAACAAAATGCCACTTCCTGAGTTTCCTATTCTCTGTGGTGAGTTTCTCAGCAGCTGCTTGTAGCTTGACGATGTAAGCCTCAAGCTCCTGAGGATTATCCCATGTTACCTGCACCTTGTGCCCTCCGCTGTCCTTAGACCCTGCATTGGGTTTCTTGATGATGCGCTCAAAGGCAAGGGCAGATTGTAACATCATGTTACGTTGACTGGGGATCATTTGCTCTGCGATTGTGTTGTGGAAGTGTGCCACCTTAGGATCAACATATAAAGATGACACATGTTAATAAATAAATAATAATACAAACTTATAAAACATGTTCAACTTATTCTTATTCTTATTCTTTATTTGGCCATTAAACAAATACAAACAGACAGTATGTAAAATGGATATATAAAAACAAAAGTAAATACAAAGCAAGACAAACCGTAAGGGCAAAAGTAAATTACAAAACAACCGTAATGTGATGGCCAGGATCAACAAAAGTATAATAAAACACTGTAGCTCGAAAGCCTGTTAATCCAGTCACATAGGGAGGCAGAAACACTATATAAAATACTCTCTTTGGAAAAGTAAAAATAATTTATAATAAATTTCTTTGGATCAATGTCTGAAATGCTAAATGCTTGTACCCATCTATTTCTAATTAAGTTCAACAGATATTTCCTTTGTGTGTTGTAACTACCTGGGTTCAAATTCTTAGAGGTGCTGGGCACAAAACAAAAATGATGTTTAGAACAACCTTGTTAACAATCAGGTTTGACTACTAGTGACTAGTTCTCATTTTGTTTGTTCCAAGTAGATAACCTTGTTCATCTCTATGAAACTGGACCCACATTTAACTCATCAACCTACTTCAATCTTCCATTGTGAATAAACATGATATCATGCATTAAAAATATTCCATAAACTTTGTAGTAAACTGTAAAATGAACTAGGGCTACGTATACAATTTACCTGTTTGAGAATCACCCCATGTTTGTAAAACTTCTGAGCAGTGGCTGCTGTGTGTTGAATCTTAGCAGCCACTGGGTAACCCAAAGCCTGTAGCTGCCTGACTTCACGTATTAGAGTGACAAGACGCTCACTGTAGGACACTACTAGTTCATTATTCTTTGTGTTAAACTCCATTAGACGACCGCTCATCTGTAAGCTGTGGATTCAAAAATGATAAATCACATATAGGACTGAGGCATTTGAGTCAGTCTCCTGACGATGACTAGAGCAAGCTAGTCGAAACGTTGACACCTTTTTAGACTCACTCCGCGTCAGTGTAGTTATTAACGAAAAGTCCCCCCCCGATCCACATAGCGAAAGTAGTAGTCCCGCCTGATTTCCTACCTCCCGCCCAGGTAGTAGTTAATAAAAAGGACAGTTCTTTTCAGAACTGAGAAGTCTCCCGAATTCCAAACATTTTACTCTGCGGCAGTAGAATAATCGGCAAGACAAGTTCTCATAAGAACAAAATCTACCTAGCAAGTAGATTTAAGAACTGAGAAGTCTCCCGAACTCTGAGTATTCTAGTCTGCGGCAGTAGAGTAGTAAGCAAGACAAGTTCTCAAAGAACAAAATCTATCTAGCAAGTAGATATACACATGGTGTTACCGCAAACCAAATATATATTGGTAAATCACATCTTGTTGAAGGGTGATGGAGTTGGCGAGATGGGTGAGATGGGTGTTGTGGAAATTATACAATGACAATAAACAGACTAAAGCCTGCTTCATACTTCACGTGAAAGTGAATCCGAGGCAAATTAGGTGACGTGAACAATCATGTACACGCCGTTTTCCAATTGTGACGCAGGGAAATTCGCTTTGCTTTTGCAATTCGCGTGAAGTTTGAACCGGGCTTTAAAAGTAGACAACTATAAAACTATTTCAGATGGATAAATTTACATGTGATCATGTTTTCTTAGTCAGATGAAGAGAAACTAAAGAATAAATGGCTGTATTAGGAGGATGCCCTAGGGTTGTTGGAAGTTTAGCACTAAGAACCGATACAAACATGCAATAACTACAATGACATCGTGTTTATTTTGGCAGAATGGTTGTTTCCTTGAACCTAATCCAAATTTTGATACAATGACGAAAACAGAGGAGTCACCTTGATTCTCATAACTCCTTTGCAAATGAATAAAACAAAAACTAGTCAAACAATAGAATAACCTTTACAAAAAGACCTATATTTAGTCATCTTTCTTCTCTTTCAGAAGTGCGATTACACACCACAAACCGACACCTTAGATGCTTTTAATTTGTTATTATTAGGATGTCCTTGGGCCATGGGATGTAAATCTAGTACCTGAGTGGCTTATGTGGGTCCTCGATGTCAGCCTGTATCTCACGTGACCAGCTGTCAAATTGATCCTGCCTCCAATTCCTGAGCTCATCCACAAGATCCGCAGCACTCCTCCTGAAGCGGTTGAACCCAGAGAGATCATTCAAGAGGGCCTCAGCAACACTTGAGGTTTCCTCCACCTACAACCAAGACACGAGTCAGATTAACCTTGACAAAGGGACAATAAGATCAAGCTGCCAGAAAAATAAACAAGATTGGCTAATGCGCAAAACAACAGCAAAGTTTTAAACATGAAACCGACAGAAGCCATTAAAATAATTCACATAATGAGCAGGACTTAACAAAGGAGGAGCACATAAAGTTACACTATAAATATCCTAAAGCAAATTGATTTAAACTATTGTTTTACCTTGGCTTCAAGTTGCCTAACCCACACAATGTTATTGACAACCTCTGGTAAGTTCTTGCCAGTTGGGGGTCCTGTGTCACTAATTCGGATATTAAAGTCATCTTTGATTGTCTTGAGGTACACCTGGAGCTGGCCAAGAAGAGTTTCCCTGAAAAATAATCACAAGGACATGTATAAAACAACAAAGAAAATACAAGGGACAAGGTCTTTTTCCTTTTTGCTTTGGGTTTTTCACAAATTTTGAATTAAAGTTACCCCAGGGAGGGAATCTTTTATTTTTTTAAATCTTACAACAATGGAGGAATTTCAACTGGAGCATTACAAGGGAACAAAACAAATGCATAATTTATAAAAATAACATCTTTGAAGCGGTTCCACTTATTAACTCACCTTTCTGATACAAGCTCTTTACGGACACTCTCCCTGCTCACTAGTTCTTTGTTTTTTAGGAATTCACAAAGTAGCTGCTGGGGGCTTGCCTCTAAATTCCTCAGTTGGGATCGTAGCTTGCCTGCAATTCGCTGTTCAGCTGGAGCCATAGCTAAGAAGAAATGATTAGTACTTTAAACTATTGTTATTTTTCTCCCCAATACAGGGCTGTAATATTAACATTTCCTACACAAATAAATTGTTGTTTTGGTTTTTCTCACTTCGTGTTAAAGGCATCATACACGTTTGGTAATTACTCAAAATATATATTAGCATAAAAACTGACTTGGTAACGAGCAACAGAGAGCTGTTGATAGTATAAAACATTGTGAGAAACGACTCCCTCTGAAGTAACGTAGTTTTTGAGAAAGAGGTAATTTCTCACTAAAATAACAAAAACTTCTTGCAAGAAGTTTTTATTATTCTATCTGAAAGCACACAAATTTGTACAACAAGAGTGTTTTTTCTTTCATCATTTTCTTGCAACTTCGATGACCAATTGAACCCAAATTTTCACAGGCTTGTTATTTTATTCATATGTTGGGATACACCAAGTGAGAACACTGGTCTTTGACAATTTCCAAACGTGTACGATGCCTTTAAGGATAAAGACCTCAGAACCTCATTTTCTCTGTTCGTAAGTTTTGTTGAGTCAATAACAATTTGGAAATATTTTGTAAGTTAAAGGCAGGCTTTTTTGAAGATTGTGGAATACAAAATGGCTTCTGTGACTCGACAAGATGAACAATATAGGCCCATCATAGCATTGGGTTAACTCTGCGCTCATTTCAGTTGTCGTTCAACTGACAGAGTTGTTGCACACAGGCCATCCCAAACCTTCTTGTAAAGTCTTTAGTCAGTGATGAACATGTACAACTTGCCAATTTAAAGATTTCGCTCACAGACAGTTTGGGTTGAAATTTGTAATGCAGAAGTTCAATGCTTGATTGTAAACATACAGTTTTTGACATCATTGATAATTTATGAATTATTTCTAAAGATTTGAGAATGTAGCCTACTCACCAAGAACACAAAAGTCAGCAGTGGTAATTCCACACCCAGCTACACAGTAAACAGTCTATACCTAGGCTCAGTGTGTTAACAGCTTTTGTTTAATGAAACTTACATCATGATAAAGAATCTACTCACCTCTGTGGTACTGAGTAACTGCTGCACGCCATATTGGCTCTGTGTATGGATTGTACTGCAAGGCATTAAGTCCTGCAAAAGGAGTGAAGGCGTCAGCTGTGCGTAGTTCATGCTGTTCACCAGTGGAGAGTAGACGAACAAGCTGCTCATGGACTGTCCTCAAAGTGGCAATCTGTCATTGAAAATGATTCAAACATCCGGAGACTTTAAATGGCTATACATAACTGTTCAATAAATATTCAGAATAACAGCAAGTAAATACTGGACATTGCAGTTGCATTTGATCAAATATGGGTATCTCTGCCCGGACACCAGTGTACCTCACCGTAAAATAGTCTTGTTGTCGTTTGTATTACGCCTTATGGGAGGATACAAATTTCTGTATAATACAACCATAGACATGACACACAGTGGTGTGTCCACTCTTATCAGTACCCAATTATTATTGTTAGCGATTTCTCTCTCCCTCTTCAGAGATCATCATCATGACGGCATGTAAGTTCTAGAAATGCAAAAACGATTTGCTGCTCCATGGTTTATTGTATAAATAACTGTATAAACCAATATATAAAATGTTTGACTTCTAAATGGGCATTTGGTGTCTTTCGACCAAACATGCACATTGTATGTAATTTGTGCATTTGTGCATGAATGATTTGTCTTGCTTAAGTTTGCTTTTGAGGCAAGTTCAATAAGCCTTTTTGAGATATGGTGGACACTAAAGGAGTGCACTGTAGAATTTGGGTGTATACAGACAAATTTACCCAAATCAAACAGTGTTATAGTAATGTGTCCGCCGTATCTCAAAATGGCTTACAGCAGATGACAAGTTGAGATACTCATAATGCTCATTGTGTTGTGTGCTCGTTGCAATGCACACTAAATACATAAGGACTAGTAATTTAGCATCTACTAAAGCTTTTTAGAACATTTTCAGTTTTTTAGAAACTATTTTAATAGACAACCGTGTGATTTTACTCCAGTTCACTGTGGATAAAATTTGTTTAATCTTTTTTATGAAACTTCGTCCCCATCCAGACTAAAAGCCAAAAGGCACACCATTGACTCAGGAAGAACATATCTACCAAGTTTAAGCCCTTTGTTAAGGTTAACATAATTTCTTCTTTGCAGGCGAAATCTTCCATTTTCAAGAAACATAAACAAAATTTAGGTAAGCACAAAATGTTGAAATGAGTTTTTAAGGATAACTTCACGCGCGGCTACCTACCTCCTGAAGTCTGGCAGAGAGCTGGATCAAGCCTTCTGGGGCAAATTTGGAGCTCTTCCAGGGGTGAATAGGGTCTCTCTTCCAGAACTGATCAGTCAATTTCTCACAGGACGTCACCCACTTGTCACAGATTGCAATGGCCTGACGAAGAGCTTCTTTGACTTTATGGTAAGGGTCTTGCCAGATTTTGAAGTCACTTAGTTTCCTCTGGGCAAATCTGCCAAGAGAACTCCCTACAAATTAAATGAAAAAAAATTGAAATAAAATCTGACAAGGCTGTTCAAGTTATAAACATCTACTGAACTGATTATTATGGGTTCCACACAAAAAACTGTTTTTAACCAAAAGACTGTCACATCCTACACTCAGTTTCAAGCATCATAATGTATTTAATTTAAAACTGTTAGACTATTATGGTTCATGAAGCCATTCATTTCCATACTTCATATTCCATCCAGTAGAGGCCAGAGATTTTAGCATCGGGTTAGTAAACTCATGACTGGACAAGTCCGGAGGTCTTGTGTTTTTGTGTCAATGTTGACTTTCAGTCTGATAAATCTCTTCCAATTTTGTCGAGTATTGAAGAATTATACATACCCATACCTCAAATGAGATAAACCTACTCCTAATGCTTGTTCAAATTAAAACAGTTCAAATGTTTTTGGGGCATTTTTTTTCTCTCATTTTAATTCTGGTCTTATAAAAGAAATGATGGTCTGGTAAACTTTTTGAGTTACAAGCCCTGCGGTCTTGTTGATTCTCACCCTAAATTAGAGCCCTGTATACGCGAGGAAGGTTGATGAGAGACACAAACATAAAAGCCACTGCAATGAACCTTAATTTAAAAATAATGTGAAAACATCTTGTGTGTAATACATTCAAAATGAGATGTAACTGAACCAAATGTTGATGTGAAAGACAGTTTGTTTCATTTGGGACATGACACTCTGCTGTTGTAATCCATATTGGGTCTAAAAGATTCTGAAAAAGACTGCGAGGCTATGAGGGTGACCAGTCTATATACAAGCACTTCACAAACTTATCCACTAAACGAGAAATGAGTTCCACTCAGTGACAAACTTACCCATCACTTCCAGCAGATGTTTCATCCTCTTTTCAGGGTACACTTCAAACTCTCCCTGCTTCCATACATCATCTACAGCATCTTGTGTTGTCTCTACAAGGTCTATACCCTCAGCTAATGATAAGGCATCAAGGTTGCTATAGTCTCTTGTGATTGGTTCAAAGTATTGTTGAAAAAGCTGAGCACGTTCTTTTGTGTCTAGTTTGGTGCCCGACACTGCAACTTCTGCCCAGTACTGAAACTCATCACTGGGAGTCAGGATACCTGAAGAATAAAATCAACAATGGTTATTGAATAAAAGTCATTTCCACTTTGCTCAAACCCCTTGGCTTAAGGTTATAATACATGGGTTTTATTCCAACCAGCAATTGAAAAACATTTGAAATATGTGAAAGTCCTTGTTTTGTAAACCTCTACAGTCACTACTACATAATCAATGATCATTAATATCCTAATTCTTTTACAGAATTACAAATACTATGATGAAAACATTATTTTCCTTGAAACTCAATTTGTCAACACAGACCTGCAAAACTGTTATCATCTTTGACCATCTTGCCAGCCTGGGAGGGGTCAATCTTTCTAACAAGACTCTGCAGACCAGCCTGGAATTCACTGAGCAAGCTTTGCAGCTTAGGGTCCATGGTTCGACTCCACTTCTCGTCCTTTATCAGCAAAGGTGCATATACCTACACAAAGACGGAAATAGGCAGGGTAATACACAGTGTTACGGTCAAACTATGAGGTGATTGATTAACTACTTTTTTTAAATAAATAGATCTAAAAATCATTGATTTTAATTGCCAAGTTGTTTCCTGAATGATTGCCTAGTGGTGCAAATTGAAAAATACCCCTACAGATTTCTTTCCAGTTTGCTACATTAATTTTGAAAATGTAAGAAATTCCTCTCATATTTATTTGGGCCCACAAGACGCCAGGTGAAATGTATACACACAAAGCTTTCAGAGAGACAGAGACGGAAACCCGATAAACCTGTCTTTAAAATGTCCATGGGATGCCATGGGCACACGCATATACACACCAGAACTATTTTTTGGTACAAGGTCAACGAGGGCAACGTGATAACACGCCCAGACATTCCACTGTACAGGGTGCACCGTTAAGGCACACAAGGTGTTACACTTCGTCTGCTCCATACAAAGAGGGACAAAAGGTACTGGAATTCATGCATACAACCTCCCTTTTGTGGGGGTTACTGTGTTATCCAAAATTCCCGACCTTTATTCCGTTTGAGTGTCTGGGAATTTTTGACTTGTATACAGATCTTCAAAAGCTAAACCAAATTATGATATGTTAACAATGTTGAATGAAAATTACCTTTTCAATGGCTTGATATAAAGCACTGCATGGGGAATCCAGCATAGACAGTGAAAATACATCTGAATGAATATTCTCTTTAGATATGACACTGGGACGAACTTTGTAGAAACAGAGAACCTTCTCTCCTGTCTCACTAGGATCCACCTGTAGGCGATATTTAGGGACAAATTATAACATTGGTTACATATTAAGAGCCTGATCAACTTTTTGTTGAATTATCATCCATCATCTAAATGCTCACTTGGAAAATATCAAATAATCTGAGGATTTATTTTACCAGACAAGTTGACATATTTAGGAATGTAAAGTAGAACCTGAAATAGACCCCAAGCTAATGTGTAAAAGAAAAAATATACAGCCCTACTCTTATTTTCCAGTGAGTTGACCAATCCTTTGATATCAGAACTATAACTGTTTCTGTATGTACTGTGTAGATGCATTGACCACACAGTCATACTGCAGGCTGGCACAGTTTACCTGTCATTCAAGACCACAGTGGATGATATTGAACGGTCAGACGTTTTGGTAAAATTTGACAAACACAAAATCACAAACAACCTTGGTGGCACATTGATATAATCAGGTAAGGCCAGACAGAGTTAAATTTCTGCAGGTCTTTAACTGTTTGTTTTTACTTTTATGCCATAGATATAAAACAAAATCATGCTGAAATTAGAACAGGAATTATTCAAGTCTTGAAGTATGCTTCATGTTGTTCTCATGTTGTGGTAACTGGTATAACAAGTTAGTTTTACAAATTCAAACATATTTGGATAATAAAATCACCTTATTCTTGAGATGCACTTGACGATTGTTCCCAAGACTGTTAAGCCTTGCCGACAGCACTGAACAGTTTCCATCATCAAGGAATGTGTTGAGCTCCCTGGCATTAAACAGCTGTGAAATCACACCATCATCAGATGAGAGACCAAAAAAAGATGCACAGCTGTTAAGGAGAAAATCCTTACGCTCATCTGCTGACGGCATTCTGCTGAAGATTTGTTCTTCCGGACTTTGGCTATTAATTCATTATCTGGGGGAAAAAGCAACAAGCAAGATTACCTCGGGATCCAAAAGAACCATTTTTTTTGAAGATTTAATGATGTACTGGGTCCCCAATTACTGCAGTACTTAATAGCGCATTTTTCATTTACAATAAAAGATGTTCACCAACCTTTGTGAAGTGCCCAGTTATTATTGTTTCATTTTCATTTCATTTCATAAATTCCACTGATGGTTTGATTAAATTCATCTATGATGTCTCCCAAAATGTGCATGTGTGCAGTGTGAAAGCAGAGTTTTTACGATGGCCTGCAAATAATTGTGGAGAGCACTTAATAACGATTTTGTGCAAGCTCATTTTGGTGTAATTTTATGACGAATCTCCGTGCTTACAATCACACATTTAGACATTGTCAGCGTCATGGTGTTTACCTGTGCACATGATCATGAAATAGCAGCATTACCCATCTGGTCGTTTTCGTGTCACTGCTGCACACTGCTTTAATGAAAAATGGCAATGTCGAACATAAACAGAACTACATGTAAATGCATTACGTGTAAACGTGTACCAACGTGATACAAGTGATACAAGTGCGCTGCTTGCTGCTAGTGCTGGTCCGTGTTCCGCAGTGGTGGTGCTTTGTGTGATGAATACTAGTTGCGATAATCGTAACCCTCCTCCCGACGGTCGGAACGACCGGAGGGTTATGAGTTGGATTATGGCAAAAGGGTGCGAAATGTGAAATGTGAATTTTTTTTCGAGACTTGTGACCAGATTTGCCCAATTTTTACTACTTTCAAAAATCATGACCCACATTCCAAGAACACAGATTTGATCTTGAATGTGTAATGAATCCATTCGTTCACTCAAAACATCATTGAACAAATATTTAGAAGAAAAAAAAGACAAAAACTTACAAGAGACCGAGTGAAATGCCAACCGTAGACCAGACGAATACCAGACTACTCTGGACGATGATTCGGCTACAGCCGAAGCTCCACCCCGCTGATTGGTCGAAAAGTGCATGGTTTAAATCATGGTTTAAGTCTCGATAAAAAATTCACATTTCACATTTCGCACCCTTTTGCCATAATCCAACTCGTAACCCTCCGGTCGTTCCGACCGTCGGGAGGAGGGTTACGATTATCGCAACTAGATGAATACCATCAGGATTGCCAAGAGCGCCTTGAATAAAGACTATGAGAACAGTGATGAGATGAAAGGTTTCATACAGCTCAGTCAGGGCACATGTGCATCAGTACAAATCATGGTGCCGACGATGTTTAAACGTGTGATTGCCAGCTTAGCGATTCTTCATAAAATTACACCAAAACGAGCTGGTTATAAGTGACAACTGGAGGGAAAATTTCAGAAAAAACGTGAGTTTCTATTTGAAAGATCATCACTTTCTGATGCTCCCCTGTGTCAGTGTGTGGGGCTAAGGGCAAAGAAGTGGAGGGAGTTTAGCATGATGTCAAACTCTCAAACAGCGCCCTCATTGAGGCAAAGGGAGGTAGCTCATTGGACGATAGCTGTTCTTGGTGCGTACAAACATGCGCGTGACCTCAGCATACCAGCAGCATTGAGCGTTATGCAATTGGTCTATTGCCTTGGCACTATTTTAAGTGATGATTGATGGATGATGGCACAATCAATTTTACAACAAATAAATTGCTGACAAAAATAGTAAAGGGTGTTTATTCTGGAATCTGGCCCGTAAAAACATAACTTTGAATCGATAACAAGACCAAGTTATCTAAAGAAGACATAGGGCCCATAAAATATTGTGAAAACTGTATAAAACACAACAATTTCATGCATGTCATTTAGCATTGTTTTGTATTACGTTTCAATGCACACGTCAAAATTCGTAATGGAAAAATGTGTACAAACCCGTTGTTATGCACATGGCGTTTCGTTTCTAGGTGGTAAAAATTCCTAAATGCATACACTTGCAGTCGATGCATATGCCAATATTTGTTTTTAATGTCATTTACATACATCTTAAAGAATGAAACACATGTTTACCTTGAATAATCTTGTAAAAAGTAGCTGCTTTTAAATACTTCCGTCGCCTGCTGACAGCATTTCATTCCCCCGTCGGCTTTGATTCACAGGAATTTGGCATGTCTGACTCTGCTCATTTAAGCAGCATTCCCATTGGCTGAAAAGGGGCCAGGGAAATATTCAACCAATCACAGATGACGTTGCTGGTAAGTACTTAATGGATTGCACAGCGCATGCTCTGCACCACGGACATGGCGATTGTCAGTGGTGAATTTCACGAATTTTTTCACTGATTTTTAGGAGAAATTCCATCATTCTTTAGGGTTACCCATCTGAAGATAATTTGCATGTGAGTAGAACAAAATAATTTTTGTAAATGTGGATTATTTTAACAAAAAACTAAACCGAAAAAGAGGTGAAAAAATGACATTTTCCTAGTTGATTTGTCTGCGCCACCATCAGTCATTCACGAGTGTTGACTTTGCCAGCTGCTCGTCCCTGTACTGTATCAGCCGTCTCATGCAGCCAGCAGAGCACGTATGATGCATACAGGTTGGGGGGATTTGCCGGTGTGTCTGTGTGTGTGTGGGTCGATGGTCGAGGTGACCGCCTTGCCCTTACAATGCCAATGCCATACCCACACGACACAGGCACAGTTCATATCCCTGTGTCATTTTGTATTTATGAAACATCAAGCACACTTAAGATCATTTTATTCTCAAGATTATAAAAAAGCCTAAAATTCCTGGTCTAGAAAAATTAAATTCGATTTTTTTCAGTCATTATTATTTTAGTTACCAGTCCAAACTGCGATATTGTTATTATTAATATTAATAATAACACTAACCTCACGTTATTGAGTATTTTACTTTTACTTTTTCAGCATTTAATTCCTTAAATTACTCATATCCATATCATATTATAGGCCTGTACTGTTTTGGCTTTGGATGGACAACGGCAAGATCATTGAATGATGGTGGTGATGATGATACAATTTATGCAGTATAGGCCTACTATAAAAAGGAAAATAAATTGTATTAGGCCTATAAAATACATTATTATTATCTGATTACTGAGTTACACCATATTTGTGTGACCTTTTATCCTCCTGACGGTCATACTCAGTAGACTAGAGGGTAACGAAAAACCATTTTGCAAATTTTTTTAACTTTCAATTTTCTTCCATATATATTTTTTACATTTTAAATGTAAACAATTGCACCATCATTACTACACAAGTGGTCTTTCATACCAATTTAAATATCCTTAAATTATAATGAAGTGGTGAAAAAAAAAGAGAAAAGGATGTACTCGGATTTTTAGTATTCAAGCAATGAGGTTCAATCACAGCGGCTTTGAACGTAGCGCCTGCGTACATTCTTCAGCCGGCTGAGGGGACCGATCCAGTTTCCCCAAAAGGCGATTCGGTATGATGTTACTCGGTAGTCCTCGGATCGTCTAAAAGAACTGCCAAATTTTAACAAATGGTCAGTCCTGAGCTCTTTAGGTCTAAGGAACATGACAAAGAGCTACGATTATCACAGCTAGCGATAATCATGACAGTATTTATGACATGCTTGTTTAGTTTCCTCTAGTCTTAGTGACCGGTATGTTGCTAAAATTGCATTAATAATGGGATTTCAATTCTACTCTTGATTTTGAACATGTTTTGCAGAGAAAAAGAGGTGATTTTGCTCTTCATTAGTAGCAACTTCAGTATTTAGATTTTTGACCCAAGTAGCTTTCAAGACCCAAGTATTTTTTACAGACAAATATCAAAGTTAACAAAAATTATATTTTATTTATTTTATGATTTTGAAATAGAAAGACAAATATGTTGTAGACCAGGCATGAAATTCTGCCTACTTTAACCTGATTTCCCGGGGAGGGGGAGGGGGGGGTCCAATAGAAAATCAGTAAAATCGTTATCAGACACACAGCTAAAGCTATGAGCCTACGGCGTATGTAGGTCAGTCCTCGAACTCAATCATTTTATTTTTTAAGGTTCACATACTTGATGTATAAAAATAAGTTTTCTGCTTTTTATTGACTCAACATTCTCCTAAATATTTCTTGAATTTTACAAAATTAATCAGGTCCAATATTTGTGTAATATGACTATTCTAATTAATATAAGAAGGTAGAAATATTTTGAAATCAGTTGAAGATACAATTGCTACACATATTGTGTGACGTATTTCACTTAACTCACATTTACCATTATTAGGTTCCTCTTAGTTTATTATAATATTTCACTTAAATTTGTTGGGGAAATTCTTTAAATAGGAAATGCATACATAAATTAAGGGCAAACACATTCATAATGAATTATTGAACTTTTTTATTTATAAATGCTCTCCAAAAATTCTGTTTGTCCTTAATCTGATTTGAACTAAAGTCCTCGTACCCATTTGGCTTTCTCAGAGACCACTCCCAATAACAAGCAAGCTTTCTGCTTATTTAAAAGGTTACTAAAATAAAGACAAAAGTCTCCTTGGTTTGTTTGTGTGTACAGGTTCAATGTACAGTACACCAATCAGAAAATTCAGACTAGTGCTGTGGTTAAAACTAAATCTCCCTCAGTGATCCCCGGAGCGTCCTATTTTTTCCCTCGGCTTTGCCTCAGGAAAATAGAACGCGCCAGGGATCACCTCAGGCGTGGTAGTTTTAACCATAGCACTCAAAGCAGTCAATATTTGTATACCATAATTATAAGTTTTACATGTTTCTTTTTTTCCAAATGAATAGAATACTTGGAATGACACTTCATGGCACACAAATATTTGCCAAAGTGCAATTTATTCACAGGACACAGTGTGTGAACTAATCATAGCTAAACCTACTATAGAGCATCCATACCAAGCTCTTTGATAAAACAATATCAGGAAATAGTCGTCTGTACATGAATAGCATGTCAGATTATGTCTGATCGGGCAGCTCTTGTTTCTTTTACCAACATTTTTAGTGTTTCTTTTTTATTTATATATTTTTGTATTTAATGATTCTTATTTTACAATGTTTGATCAACTGTGATAATTGCTATTTGAACAAGCTTATAATGTATCAAATGGCCATGACCTTTGTGATTAATGTCAAGGGAATTTGCATTTGTAAAACGAGTTGCAGTTTTGTTCCCCTGGCTGATTGTGATAGGCAGTCTCACTTTGTAAGAGTTTCTCTTACACGCTCAACAACATGATTTTAACAATATCTGAGTAAATTATTATCAGGTAAATCAAATTACTGTAACATTTTTGTATTTTCAGTTAAGATTGGGCTGGTAATGAGGCATTTAGAGCCTCAAAATTACATGTAGTCCTGCTCATTCACAAGTTAGTTCTGCAAGATTCAGATCGAGTTTGAGTTGATCCAGTGAATTACAATATATTGTCCTCAGTATTTCAGTGATATGAGGAACAAGCCTAGGAAGCCATGTGTTCACATTGTGTGTTGATGAGCCTGTATGACCTCATTGTTGTTTCAATGTGAGGTTCAGCATCAGTCACAATAGTGTACAAACCAGTGAAATTACACTGTATCCTGAATATATTTGAAATGAATATTGAAATCAGTCAAAAGAATCCACAATGCAGATAATGACACTGCATTATTTGTAACAATGGTTACAGGACATTTGGCTGTACGGAACACTTCCTTTGGTTCCCAATCTCTGTGCACAAAACATACCAAACATCTAGGCCGATGGCGATGTGCAATCACTGGAGTAGAAGAATGTCTACATAATTTTTTTTTTTTTAATTGTTCGCGGAAAAAAAGCTTCTAATTTGCTTCTAAAGAATGACAGACATGTGTTATTTTCACATTCAATAGAAGGGACAGCCCACTGTTATCTAAGGTTTTGAAACTCTTTAATAAATCTCTGACCAACTTACTCCAAAGATGCACATTTTGAATGGACCTCCACATTTCCACTTAAGAGAGCTTGATGTCTGTGCTTGAAGGTGCGAGAAACACAGAACAAAGGTCAAAAGAGGGTGCACAGATACAATTAAAACCACAAAATGATCTTGGGGCCAGCATTAAAATGAACAAATGGAATGTAACTATACTTACTGATTCTGATTATATATAAAAATTCAGCTTTAAAAGATTGACATTCGTTTTTGAATTTACAAAGTTATTTCAACAGAAATTTATTAGATTCAATTTTTGCAAACCTTATTAAAGTTTAAAAAAAATTGCAGCGAAAAATTAATAATGTGATGACACACTGAGCGGTCAAAGAGGACGCTGGGTGAAATCAGGCAGTCAAAAGAGGGCGCACTTTATGGTACACTGTTCAAGGCCGCCATATTGGAATTTGTTTTTGTTTAGAGAGCCGCAAATCACTTTACCGAATGACCACTATACTAAACGTGGATCCCATAGTATACTGGAATCACATAGAAATGACATCTATAAATTTGCTGGTTAAATTTTCCTGGTTGTGTAATGAATTTTGTTTTAGACTTGTCAATAAATAAAATAAATTATTAAAGAAGTATCACAGATGTTGTTTACTATGAAACCATACATACAGGGTTTGAATGGTGAACGTGATCATTTAGTTGATTCATAACTTTTACATTTATTTGGGAAAACATTACCTACATGTGCTTTTTGTTTTAAGACTTCAAAACAATACACATATTATTAACTCATTTGTGATCTTGCAGGTTTTCTCCGCATTTCCTCACTGCTTGCCTTAGCCTATATGACCTGCCCATGTGACAGTAATAGCAGAGACTTCTCTGGTAAATAGTCAGTGAATGCTTCCGAGCTAATGCACTAAGCAATTTGTCACTTGTGTAGTGTACTGTGGTGAGGGGATTTCCTGTATAGCTTCATGGGGAGTTTATCATCTGGTTTATTTAACATGAGGAAGTATGCGTGTCCGTGAATCACTGTCTTAGATGGAACCTCAGAGGCAATGAGGTAGGGGGTTGGCGGAGCACATTCCCCCCCCCCCCCCCCCCCCCGAAAAAAGAGGAAGATGGGATTAGGTTTACTCTCTCTGTAAACAGGACTTTTAGTTCTCATATAAGAGGGCAACAGACTTGGTCAAGTTGATTAACAAAAGTTGATGTTCCATCTAATACACATCTAGTCTCCCAGTGGTAGTTTACACATTTTGAGAGGGCAGCAGACATCTGGTCCCTGTTTCCACCAACTATTCTTATATTACTAGCACATGGTAAATGCTCAGTTACTCGTGGTTAGCACCTTTGTTCACAGGTTTCCTCAGGCTTGCGAGTTACAATGATTAAGTTCACTTATGAGGCATCATATAATTGTAATATTGTTATGTTACATGTAGGTTAGGGGAAAATAATCTGTTAGACTGCTGTGATATCATCTTAAAGTGATATTTTTGTGACTATTTTCCAGTCCAACAATCTTCATAGTTCTACTTAATACACAAATTTGCTATAAAACAGAACATTCTTCCATAAAAGGTTACCAGCCAAATTCAATAACACAAGTTGCTTGATTGAAACTGGTTCGTCATCATTTTTGTTTGTTGTGTAAATTTACTTAACATGTAAGTATTGCCTGGTTATTCAACTTAATCAAAGTAGAGCCAAAAACAAAGGTTGAATACTGTTACATGTCCCCTCTGCAACACAGTGCTTTGGATTCACTGGGTGTGAACAGTTGAGCTCTAAGTACAAAATGTGCACGTTACATTATCCTTGTACAATGTCCAGTGGCTGTTTGCAGATGTGTATTCAATCATGATAAGTCTCTTATTAGGCTAATTCTGAGTACATTGTGCCCCATCTGGTGCCCCATCTGGTGCCCTTGTAACCCATCATGACAGGACTACTGTACAGTACGCCTTATCTTTATTCAAGTAGTTACAAAAGCATTGTGTATCCCAAATATACAACTCTGGATGATTGGCTTTCTCAATTTGACTCTTCAATTGACTGTGGAACTCACCTTGTTTTGAGAACAGAAACTTTTTCTGATGTACATTATACACTGCATGCACACAAGTACTTTATGTGCTGTGTTAACCCTAACTCCCTAGGTGTTTTGGCTAGAAACCATACCAAATCCGCCAAAATCAATCAATTGAGAGACAGTAAATATGCAACTGTACTGAATCCATCATAATCAACCAATTTATTTTTTGCATATGTACTGAATCCATCAGAATCAATCACTAACATTTTGGAGTATTTTGATGGACTTGGTACAGTAGGCTTCAAACTCTAGTGTCACTACTGGTTGTTAAAGTACTGAATCCATCACAATCAACCAACTGAAATAAATGTTGATTGAATTGAACAAACTTAGGGCTATGAATGGAACTGACGACCCTAATAAACAAAAGAACACAATGCAAGTGTATAAAAAGTACATGCAGTACCCAAGTCATTGTATTGAGCTATAATACATGCATTGTTTATTTACTGATCCCTAAATAAATGTCAGGAATGTGTGTACTGTAGTATGCATAAAACTAGTAATTTTGATGAAGTACACAGTATCACAGACTACATTGCAGTATAGTACATGTACATGTATGTACAATGTACATGGTATAGTGTAGGGCCTAACACTGCATTCAATTCAACACAAAAAGACCAACTCTACCAAAATCAAGCAGTGGTTTGAAATGGCTAAAGGACCAACTTTAAAATAGCTGAAAAAACCAACTCCACCAAAATCAACCAAATGTTTCAATCTGGTGGTGTACCAAATCTTACAAAATCAACCATATTCCACCGATTGATTTTGATGGATTTGGTGCCGTTAGGGGACCCACACCATCCACAGTTTTTTTTTGAATGGTACTTTTGCCTTGCCAATGGTATTCAAGAGTGCAAACTACATTCCAACAGTAGTGACATACATGTATGTAACATTCAACTGCAATGGCCAAAGTGCAAGGGTGTACAATACAAACCTGTATGATGTACAGTGCTTGAGGAATCGAGGCTGGTCTCGAACTCCAGACCTGGGATTCCAGACCGGTCTCGGATTCCAGACCGGTCTCGGACTGCAGACCGGTCTCGGATTCTAGACCGGTCTCGGACTGCAGACCGGTCTCGGATTCCAGACCGGTCTCGGACTGCAGACCGGTCCTGGACTCCAGACCGGTTTCGGATTCCAGACCGGTCTCGGACTGCAGACCAGTCTCGGACTCCAGACCGGTCTGAGACTCCAGACCGGTCTCGAGTCCATTTTTTGTGGACTCAGACTCAAACGACTTGGACTCAGACTCGATCCTTGGACTTTGCTTGACTCGGCTCAACACCATCTCGAAACTGGGAAAAAAATTGGAAAAACACGCAACTTGAGCTACATTCAATCTGCCCATGTAAATCTTCAATAATGAAAAAGAAATGTTTCCCTCGATGCATTGCCTATTGACTTTGCATATCAAATAACCTTCTGAATAGCATTTTGTGTGGCGAAAACTTTGGGCTTGCAGCAGATGCACACGCGTGCGTTGCAATGACTTATCAATAGGGTGTGAGGGACTCGGAATCGGACAAACAGGGACTCGAACTCGGGCCCAGGGAGGACTCAAGTCTCCCTTGGACTCCTCCTCCCCCTTGGATTCAGACTTAGGGAAAACAGGGACTCGGACTCGGACAATCAGGGACTCGACTACAGCACTGATGACGTACATGATGTACTCTTTTCTTTCAGCACTTTAAATGCTGTTTGTTTATTAAACAGCCAACAATTTTCAGAAGAAATTTTGGTTCTTTTTTACCCTACATGTGTATGTAATCTTTTCTTTGTTTTCTCCAATTCATCAACATTTATTTCCATGTTTCATAGGTGTGGTCATTAAGGAGGGTACTGCATGCCTATATCCATACTGCCTCCAGGCACTGCCAGTAGCCAACCCTGGAGCAGCCAACAGGTAGTATTCCCCTGCGGCAGTCTGCACTACCTCAGTGTTTCACTCGTTTGGTGAGAACAAAAACGTTCGGTTTCTCTTATGTTATTAGTAATGTTTGCTCAATGCTTTCGGAAATCTTACAGGAAAATTGTATAGGTGTCATGGCTGGATTTTAAACCCCTATCCTACTGCTTTCTAAAGCAGTAAGCTTGACAAGTTACAAGAGATTACTTCAATCTCATTAGATCTGGGTAACCCATTAGAATTACATGTAATTTATTTACAGCACCACAAAATAAACAATAGCAGTGAAATAATCATGGGCCAACTAGATTTGGGTTTATTGGCTATGCTTATCTCTTGTATGCTTATATTTTTGTCCTGTGGATGCGTTCATGTTTGTACTTGGATAGAAGTTGTTAGTAGGAAAGGTTCATAAAATTTTGCCTTATGAGTGGGTTTTTTTATTGGGAGAGTTTTACACATTAATTTAAGGCTCTAGATGGAAAAAATGGGCAAAATATCACTATTAGGGTAAGCCAGAAGAGGTTGCATTCTCAATTCATGTTGCCGTGAAATGTTATATGAAGGAAAGATCATCCTTTAGTCATTAAACCCTGAATTACGCCCCCCCCCCTGCCACAGAATATTTCTACTGATTACAGTAGTGGCAGTAATATTTCTTTTAATCATTCCTGAGGTATTTACAGTCAAGTTGGTAGTAAGTAGTCACTTGAACCTCATGGCTCCAAAAGGGATCATCGGCAGAGAGAAGGGGGAAGTTTTGATAAACTGATGTGTCAACACTCTCGTTAGTTTACAGTTTGGAAGGGGCCAACATCATTAGCAAGAAGACCCCACGTCCTCGGTGACTAGGTCCTGTGTACGTGAAGTAATTGAGATCATATCTTCCATTCACCGTTCCCACTGCCTCCTCGAATGTCAACAGTCTCCCCACTGTAGGGAATGTGTAACACTTCCTTTTAACAGTCCAGACTATGTACTTTACCCTTCACCAGGTTTCTTGTACATCGTTTTCATTTCCATCTTTACATCATAGGGAGACTCTTGTACCAGGGATCTGAACTGTGTTTAATAGCTGCAATATTGTATATAAGGCAATCAAGTGATAAGTGGATAAAAGCCAATCAATTGATTGCAACAAGAGACTGATGGGGAATTCACTGGTATGAGTATAGGGAGTATGTTTGGTTTAGGAATCTTGACAAGTGTCAACTGTACCTCCATCCATTGTATTGCAAGCATTAACTCCAATCTCATTCTGATCTCCTTACTATTCCATCATGTCTGACTTGCAGAGTTTGAGTGCCAGTCTAAAACCATCAACGCAAGAATCTGGCCACCACATCAGGGAAACAGCTTTATCTACCCCGTTCTTACTCCTTCCCTGTGACGTAGACATGCCCCCACGCCGTAAACGGAAACTAGCGCAAGCTGAAGAAGAGACTAAGATGAAGAAGCCAAAGTCAAGGTAAACACACATAAACTTTTCTACTGTTGAGGCACTGTCGCCAAATGTAGGCTAGAAGGGAAGTTAGTTTGGGTTGTGCAGTTAGCGTAAAAGCACAAAACTTGCGAGGAGAGTTAGAAATGTGTCACACGTCATTTTTAGAGTTGGACCAATTTAGGGACTTACATATTTGGGGGCATTCCATCATCAGAGGTTTCCCTTAACTTTTTTCTTCACTCGCCGGCGGGGCGATTCAGCCAAAATTTTGGGTCACCCACAAGTTCTTTCAGTCGCCCACATGTATTAATGCACACAATTTTTGAAGCGTCAAAACAAAAAAAAGTGAAGTTCGCAAAATTACGTTTTTGGCGATCTAATCCCCTAATTTCTGCCCTTAATAGTACTTTTTTTTACCAACAACCATTTTAATGGATTCGTGATGTGGGGATCGGTTTTATAGAACTTCTTTTGCAATGAAATCTTTGTGATTAAACGATCGGTCGACGACGCACATTGGGAATAAATTCAATGAACTTTGCCCCGCATCCAACATTGCCCTCTGTCGCGAAAGTTGTCGATGTTTGAATAGCCTTAATCCAAGGGTGTGTATAGTACAGAATCCGCAGGCGTGCCTCATACTGTGCAGCTATTCTTTACTCGGCTCCTGAACGTGTACCGAGTTGGAGACTAGCCAAGTTTTCTAATGAATATGGAAATTTCAACGGCCAATCACAGCGTACGGAATGTTGGTTAGCATGGACTCTGGACCCGCTGTGTTGTATACTGCACAATGCACCATGTGTTGTGTGTGTGCATGGACGACTGGCGGGGGACTGAACGTTGTGGTGCCGGTGGATACTCAACACCATGTGGTTATGTGCATGCGTGTTTTAACGTTTGTATACTGAAACGAACAATCACGATCGTGGCCACATTAAATCTAGCAAAAATTAAGACTTGTTAAACCATTTTATGAACTTAAAAATAATCTCTCTTTGAGATTTAACCACCGTATCCATCATTTATTGTGAAAAGGAACATTTTTTTGACTCACCCGGCAGGCTAGTAAAGAAGGGGTTTTGACTCGCCAGCCGCTGTTTTCACTCGCATTTGGCGACCGGGCGACCGCTAAGGTCGAACCCTGATCATTATATAAAGTGAAACCAGGAACTGAAAAAATGATGTTAAAATTGAAGATAATTGAATGTTATCTTTTATGAAGAACAACATACACCAGTCCTGGAATTTCATCTTTGAAGGGACAAGGCCATATTCATTTTGCAAAGGGAATTACCATTGAAAAATTCTTAAAGTCTATGGAAAACTTTTGAATTTCAGACCTTTGTCCTATTGTTGTACAAGAATGGACAGGCTGCCAGTTATTTTATCATTGTATTATGGTAGGACATAAAGTAGTAGGTCCCGTGTGTTGTGAAATGCACGTAAAAGAACCCTGTGCACTTATCGTGAAGAGAAGGGGTTCGCCCCGGTGTTCCTGGTTTGATCAGCAGCATATTGCGCCACAGCAACTTGTAAAAAAAGTTTCATAGTACTTCAAAACGTAGCTCCGCATACCTTGCAGGAAAAAATACTGAGCACTTTGATACGCCCCTAGGGGTGTGATAAAGCGCTATATCAGAACCCAGTATTATTATGGTATTCGGCCCAATGGGAGGTAAATCCAAGCGTTCTAAGATTTCAACCTACCATGGCATAATATCGGCTATGGCTTGCGGCCGAGGTTCTGCGAATCTTGGTGAGTGCCTACTCATATTTTCTCACAAAACAACAACAAATCCTGGTGCTTATTATGATAACGTTGTTGTCTTTCCTTTGTCAAGTCAGGGTTTCACTGTGGCAACAGTATTTTCAAAGGAAAAACTATTTTTTTATTTTTTTTTATTTTTTTATTTACCAATCCAAAGTGGTTGAGCACATATTACAAATAGTTGACTTTGGTCTGGACAAAAGAACAATGTATTTGAAGGTTTGACAATCACTATGCTGTAAAGTATGCATAATGCATGAGAGGTCAGGGCCAGATAACCTGCTTGTTCTCTGAATATCAAGATTGATTTAAAGCTTATATCATTACTGTAGCAACAAATTATTAAACATTAAACTGAATTGAAATAAAAGTTTCACTTTTCCAAAGTGCTGTATAACAATCCTTAAACAAATGTCTTATTACATCAATTCAATATAAATACCCCAGTTAGTTATTGGTTGAAAGGTGGTCACATGACCATTTAAGACCGGTTTTAAACAGCTGATGAATACAAAACTGGAGCTGTGAAAGCGCATTCGGTGCGTGTTGGCGCACTAGCTTATGCAGGCACTAATTTACATGTCAAGCTTTCAATACATACTTTTACTCAATTTTAAGTCTATTAGCATGTGTGCGTATGCACAACCATTGAGTGTTGCATGCAGTTTGACTCCTTGCTAAACGGAGCCCGAGGATAGAACAAGAATTGAAAATTTAGTCCTTCAAAACAGAAAGGCTTTACAAATTTTGGTACTTAGTCTTAAACTGTAGTTTAAAACCTTGCAGGGTCGTGGCCGTGCGATAAAAGACTTCCCATTCCACTTGGTCCTTTTTTCGCACGGCCATGACCCTGCTGATATTAAACGGCCATTTAAGACCTTGTTGTCTACTCTGTTATTCCCTTAGTATGTTCAATGCTACAATTTAAAAAGTGTATCAAACACCATATTGACATTCATATGAACTCTTACACATTCAAATAATACTCTAATCGCTATGTTATATTGTTTGTCACTGTCTGCTTCTCTCTGTGCCTTGGACATCTGTTTAGATTGATTTAGCGCTTTACAAATGCCTATTCTTATTCACACAATGGTATGTAAAAATCCTTTCAGAAATCAAACAAGTAATAACATGTTAACGTTGAAATGAACATGATACCAGGAATCATCAATTGCCTTTAGTGTGTGGTGACTTAACATCTAAATCTTAGCACTCAACTAAGGTACATGTAGGTATACCTTTGCCCCATGTCAAGCATGGTTGGTTTGGCTGTGCAGTAACAATTGTTTTGGTTATTTTAGGTATTTAACCACAACTATTACCAAATAACTCTGTTGTAATCCTTTCTGTGTAATAGTAATTCTTCCCACCATCGTCACCACCATCACCACCACCACAACCACAACCACCACAACCAGACCTCTTTAATCAACCAAGAGAGCTCCAACTCGTTTTCTTCTAAACGCTGCCAAACATGGTTCCTAGAGTACACAGAGCAGTCAGAGGACCTGATTGGTCCAGAGGGTATGGAGAAGTTCTGTGAAGACATTGGGGTGGAGCCTGAGAACATTGTCATGCTGGTGCTTGCCTGGAAACTTGAGGCTGATCAAATGGGCTTCTTCTCATTGCAGGAATGGATGCTGGGAATGATGAAACTACAGTGAGTAGTCAGGCATATAACACTTTGCTTTCTGAGCATGGTAACAATTTGCTTTAAAAAAAACCGAAACAAGTTAACCAGCCAAATTGTTAAGTATTTGGGACATTTAACCGGTCAACCGTAAACAAACGTTTGAATACCTTTCAAATTTTCACTTTGTTTGCACCTAGTTGCCAGCAAATTTTTGTAGATCTTGAGCCATTTTCTTGGCTAGTCAAATGTGCTGGGTTTTTTAAATCTCACCCCAGCTACATAAATAATAGAAATGTAAAATAAATGGAGTAAGACATTTGAGATTGTATGGAAAGTAGAATGGTTTTTATGCGTTGGTAATTCAATTTAGTTCAATTCAAAACATGTATTTTCATACATGTGGCAAATGAAGAACACTAAAAAATGCGAAAAATTGTACACTATATCAGAGGGAGAAAATTAAGTATGGAGGTATCTTTTTGAAACTACACAGACAAACACAAAACAAGATCAAGAACTAGAACAAACAGAAACATTAAACCAAGGTAGAAAAATGTCAAAGGGATCTAGAAGACTAATGCACAATGATACAAAATAGAATATATTATCAGTGCTAATGGCAAGTAGAAATCAGGGAGTACATGTACATTTATCCTTCAAGGAGGTTGTGATGTACTTCCAACTCAAACTACAAACCACTTCATGAACCCTCCTAACACCCACCACCTCAAGCAGAAATGTGTAGCCTTATCTTAATATCATGATTGGTTTAAATACAGCAACGGTCAAAGAGTATACTGTCAGCCAACAATTTGACATGTAATGCAAACTTTTGCAAAGTCTATTCTCACACTCTTGCACAAAAGTTAAATACTGTAATTTCCTGCGTATAAGGCGCTCAGCGTTTAAGAAGCAGTACCCATAAATTGCCAAAAAAAAGAATCAAGTGCTAACGTATAAGGCGCACTGCCGTATAAGACGCAACATGGCACACACAGGGTCCCCAGGTCTCATTCACTGCTGGTACATCAACAACATTTACCATAACGTTAAGGGATTGTCATTTTTTAATCACGAAGATGAGTAAGACATCGCTTCTGGTTTTTTGGGGGGGGTTTCATTTTCGTTTTTTTCTAAAAAAAATAGCTTGATGGCTTTTCTTTTTACACAACGCGCGCGCTCACACACATACGTTGTCCCAACGTTTCCCAATGAATGGGCTGCTAGCCTTTGATATCTCACTCTTTTGCATGCTACAATACATGCAAGAACCAGCGGTCGCTAGAGGGTTCTTTCACAATAATGCTTTACAATAAGAACATACAGCCTCTGTTCGTGAAATCTAAAAGCGATTACACGATAACATACTAAAAATGACTTGATTAATAAAGACTACTACCTGTCATTGGTGTGTGCACTATAGCAGTGTACTATGTACTGTACAGCATGGGTCCTCACTGGTATTATAATATTATTTGTGGGCAGCAGCAGCATTGCCATTGACTTCGTTCTTCAGTAGGTTTCGTCAAAGCTTGTAGGTTTCGTCAAAGCTTGTTAAAATTAAACAACGTGAACTGTTTAGGGTTTTTTTAAAGAAAATTGTAGTAACCAGAATTACCCTGGACGAAATAAAGGAATTATTTTACAGTATAAATGTAAGATTTCACATAGTGATCATCACAATGAACTCAATCGATATCAGATAAGGCGCACCGGTAGATAAGACGCAGTGATTTTTTTTGGACCTTTGAAAGTCAGATAAGACGCGTCTTACACGCAGTAAATTACGGTACATGTTTTGCATCCTGCTTTAGAGAATCCTGACTATGCTGTAAAAACATTGAATGAAGATCAAGGTCATAGTTGATACTCTTTTATATGAGTGAGCTTATTACCCGTTTTCACCTTGAGGAAGAGACAAGAAATATTGGTCACACCCAAAGCCCTCTTAACCACTGTCTCCTCTCATTTCTACAGAGTGGACAACCCCAGGAAGCTTCAAGGCAAAATGGATTACCTACGCACACTGCTTAATGATGCCCCAACCTACAAGAAAATATACAGATATGCATTTGACTTTGCAAGGGTAAGCTTACTGTAATACAGTTGTGAATCTCTTTGAATGCTGTGTCTTTTAATGAAGGTCCTTATGGATGACAAGGTGAATAGAAAACGGTTCATGTCAGAGAAATCATGGTTTTATCAAAACAAAATCTTAACAAATATGTCTTGTAAGTACACAGTAAAAGTCATGGGTACAATTTGTGTATGTGTTCATACAAAAAATGGAAATGGGATGTTACTAACAACTTGTACAGTTAAGTTGTTTTGCTTACTGTCTAGAAACATATTAAAAATAAAGAGTCATGCTTAGAGGATGTAGGTAATAATTTAAAATAGCCTAAAGAAAGATAGTGGAATACATCAATATTACAAATATCAGAACAGTTGGGATACTATTTTAGGATATCCTGTTTAATTTATGTCAATATTTATGGTAAAGACTGATTTGAAGGCCATTGCACTCTTCTTTGTTGTCTTTAATGCTACTTATGCAAGTAAAGATCTCTCTGTAGGAATTGAAACTTTTTGCATTATATAAATATAATGTAAACTTGAGATGGTATTGCCACTTGTGCTGAAATAATAGACATTTATAATACTTGGAATACAAATTTATCAAATGACAGTAAATTTTATTCGTTGATAATTTACCAATTGTTCAATAATTTCGTTCGGACCTTCAAAATAAGTTACAAGGTTTGGCATAGAAACTAATGCAGCATTTCCAACAAGAAATTTCTAAAATAATTTATGGATTGTTTTTCTTCTTCCCATCAGTCGGCCTCGTCTGTGATTCATCCCTTAGCATCCAAACTTCCTGGAAATATTGATTGAAATTTTGGAAATGTGTTTGTCACTAGTAGATATTTATAACACAAGTATCCACATTAGCTATTTCATAACAAGGTATTAGCCAGCGATGCGTCCGGGCATCTTTTGGACGCCCTATTTCATTTTTGGACGCCCTGAAAAACTGTCGGACGCCCTTGAAGACGCCCTGTTTAATTGGCCATGTAAATTTTTCGTACACTATACAGTAATATTACATCCGAATACCAGTGTTGTAAGGCTGTGCCGATTACACAGTTCACCGACCGATCATCGGTTTACATTTTTACGGTTCGGATAAACGTAAAGAAATTCACTCAGAAGTGCCGCGAAACGATGAACACATAACGATCACGATGTATACACAACGCACGATCCCGTGCCACAAGCAAGCATAATCGTTTCCAATTTACAGGCTTTTAGTCTTTGGTATCTCGTTACTTTGCGTGCGACAATAAATGTAAGAAACATTGAACGCTAGAGGGCGTTTTCAAACAATTCGATAGCGCGAGAGTAAACGCCCTCTATTGGTGAAATGACACGATAGCATACAAAACCAAGTTACAAACGCCTTGACCAAAGACTCGATGTGTCTGCGCATGCTCGGGAAAAGCGGTTATTCCCCCGAAATTGCAATAGCATCATCGCTGGTGCGCTCTGAAACCATTATACAGCATTGTCGTCGCTGGTACGCACGCACATTCTGTCGACAGCATGGTCAACGGAGCACAGTTCCGTGGAAATTTTAGCTTGTTTACGAAAAACTACAGAACGTGTGGGCTTCATTGTACAAAAATGACCAAATTAGGATACCCTGGATGAACAAAAAGAGTATTTTACTGTATAATGTAAGCTTTTTAATTCTTGATTTTGTTTTGTTTTGTTGTTTTGGGGGGTTTATTTTATGGGTGATTGCGAAGTCAAAATGCTTTGTTGAAGACGCAATGTTTTGGATCACATTTATGCGCGGTTGTGTTAACGATTTTTTTAAACTCGAAAATGTTGTTAATGAAACGGACGGTAACACGTGTAACCGACCGTTTCGGAAACGGTTACACGTTTACGACTACACTAGTCTGGCTGGTCGGCACAAACCAGTTTAAAAATATAACGACCAGCACTTAACATTGCCGAACGGGGAAAACAAATCTGGCGATCCTTTTTTTAATTAAATGTTAGACCCAGACACTCTAACCAGGCCCAATGATACTCCTATTGAGATCCAATTACGTCTTATCTTAATCATCTGCAGTTTGTTATACATTGTTTTAGTTTGTAATACTCTTGCTTCACTCAAAAACTAAGCCGCCTGCGCTGTGTCTTGGTGGTTTGATGACCTGGTTTTGTGACCCTTAGGAGTGGGTATTGTGTTATATTTAATCCTGGAAAGTGTATAAATGACATGTGCTGCCTTATAGTTTACGGTTTGTTAATGAATAAGAATAAGATATAATTTATCAGTATCTTATTCATGCAAATTGTTTCATCGGTTTTATTTTTATTTTTTTTTTTAAGGGTAACTGAACTTATTCAATAAAGATAGTATTGTTTTAATAAATAACCCCCCCCCCCGCCCCCCCCCAAAAAAAAAACCCTACCTACTACCCTATTTTTTTCTGGCCCGTAACGCCAAAATAACAATTTGTGTAGTGTCTAGAACCCTTAAAATATGTACTTTTTAGGGTGTAAAATGTAAATATTTTCCGAAAGGGTTGCACCCCCTGGACTCCCGCTAATCACTGCTAAAAATTTGGACACCCTGTTTTTCAAACCAGTCAAATTTGGACACCCTATTTTCAAATCCTGGCTAAAAGCTTGTTTCATAATGCAATGACCTTTTTGGAAAACATGTAGATCAGATCCGGTTTCAAACTAAAGAGCTCATAAGCCAAAAATATTGTTCAACATACTTACTTGCTAAGCATAAACTAGTCACAAACTGTGTAAATGTCCATGCAGCTAATGTGTGAAACTTGAGTTGGTAACCTAAATATGGTACCACAAACTTCCAGAGGTTAAATATTGAAAATGCCAAAATTTTGGCAACTATTGTGACAAATGTTCACATACTGAATGAAATCAATTGTAACCCTTTTCAAATTCAAAGTGGTACCATTTGTTTAAGGATAAGAAGGAAGTATATAAATTAACCAAAGCCATAAATATTTTCTTAATTGACTGAAATAGGACAAAGACCAGCGAAGCTTGGATCTAGAAACCTCCAAAGAAATGTTAGCCCTCCTCCTTGGTAGACAGTGGGTACTATTCAACTCATTTCAACAATTTCTGGACGTAAGTAGAATGCAAATCTTGTTCTTTGGACTGGCATCTAGTGATATTTAAGCAGATTTGTTAATTGCATGGTGGAAAAAAGCAGGAAGTCAAAGTGTACAATAGTAATAAGTTTATTTTGTCTCCAATCTATTTTCCTGAGGCCAAGGGGATCACTGAGGGAAGCTTGTTTTACTGCACCATGAGGGAAAGTAGTCAATCTTTGTCATTCTGTATTTATGAAAAGGCCTGCCAACAATATTTACATTACATTGACTTCAAGCCTACCTCAATGTCTTTTAATACTATACATGTACGTAGTGTTGTTGGTTCCACTTACTAATAACTATTGCAAGGAGTCAGTTGGGTAAACGATAATCACTTTGTTATGCACAAAGCATGTTTGTCTTGGATGTTGCCAAATAATCAACTTCACATAATTACATTCATTCTATAAGGTATTCTTAATCAATGTTTACAAATCCAATGGATCCAAAAGAGGGCCCTTGCCCATTAACTTCTCAACATGACAAAGTTGATGTTATTTTACTCCAAATGTTTAGATGTGACATTCCAGCCAGCCCTCTGACCGAAAGAGGGCATTTTAGAATTGTCCCTTATGTCATTATTCTATGGGTGCGTTCGATTAGCTTCCCAGTGTGTACCGGGGACTTACACTCGTGGTAGCCACGAAACGAAGCTAATCAAACGCTGCAGTATTTTCGATTGGCACTCTCGGAAAATTAAGGTCAAAGGTTGTTGCATAGCAGCCCAACTTAACAAAGTGTAAGCAGACAGCTCTGTCATTTCCGTCGTCTGTTCAATTGGAAAATGACGATTCCCGTGACGACTCAATCTAATTATATTATTCATAATTTGTACACACTCACCAACTGTTTGTTTTTCAGGAAACACATTTCTTTTCCATTTGCCATAATCGTTCGTAGACAATAAATCTGTGTATTAATTTGTAGTTTTTGAATTCAACTTGTCCCCCGCCATCTTGGTATGATACGCCTGCAGCCGGAAACTACATCATTACACCCGGGCATCCACCAGAGACCCGCTCGCTGTGGTGGCTGACACCGGGGCAGACACGAGTATCATGTGATGGCTAATCGAACGCTCTCGTGTAAATTTTACTTACACGTGTAAGCTAATCGAACGCACCCTATATTAGTTTGCCCTCGATCCTTCTTACACTTAAACCATTGCATTGTGTGCACCCAACCAACTCTGTGCATGCACAGTGAAGCTATCTAATAGCGGTATGGTGCACATAATGTAAGTGCTGTTTTGACTGTCCGACGAGTAGGGAACAAGACCACTAGGTTCTTTATACAGGTACTACTGTAGCACATGGCATTGCACAGAAAAAATGGCAATATGTTCCTTGATGTGTTTGTTTTTTCCCTTCTTTTTTGTCCTTTTTTTCTAAATATTTGTTAAGCAATTCAGTTTGGTCAAAGACCTTTTTTGCTGGAATTTGGCTGAATGGGTGTCAGCCGACCAAAGCCATCCAAAATCCTTTCTATCTAATGAATGGCTGGACAATGGTCTCAAACAAAAGACATGCAGAAATCAGTGTAACTGCAATGTAAATTTGAACCACCTAGCAGTAAGGGACACTTGGTGAGATCATGTCTACGACTTATCTTGCAGCGGATGAATGTTATGGTAGTACCATGGGAGTGTTTCTTGACTCTTACAAGCACAGATTCATTCTATTGTTCAAAATGGGTTTTGGGATTGTCATTCGAGACCACCCTGTGCAGTGAAAAACACAAAGTTTTCTTTGCAATCATAAATTATTATGTTTACTAAAAAAGATCCCCCGTAGTAGAGTCCTTGATTTCTAATGATTTCTTTCTCTTTCCCTCGTCCCCGTTCTCATCCAGCACTCCAAATATAAAGTGATCAATAAGGACCAGTGGTGCAATATATTGGAGTTTAGTCGAGCTATCAAACCTGATCTAAGTAACTATGATGTGGATGGTGCATGTAAGTGGAAATCAGTCTCTAGCAAAACTCACAAGTAAATATTCTGCAGGCTCATTTTTGTTAAGCTGCAAGACAGGTTTATATCTCCTTTCATTTTTATTTTTTTTAATATTTAACAAGAATTTGCTACACATTAATACATTTCACTCATAATTTTGCTGCTAACCATTTCTACCAAGTGAATATTTTAGTAGTAAATATACTTTATGTTACATGTATGTACCTAATATGAAGGCTATGCACACGTGACATAAACATATGCAACAAGACTTGGCACAAAATTAATGTCAACATTAAACAAACTGCCAGTTACCCTGAGAAATGTTTTCATTTAAAGTTCCTGTTTTGGGTTTTTTAACATAAGAGCTCAAATTTCAAATGCTTTAAAGCCACTGCTAATAACAAATTCATCAGCTTCATTATTATGGGAAACATTTACAGCTAACCAAATCTAAAACAAAACATCACATGGATTTAAGTCATCGGCCGTCGATTTCACCAAACTCTTCCTAACTTAGGATTAATCCTAGGCAATGCTAAGAGATAGGACTAGTCTTACGGTACTGGTCCTAACTTAAGACTAGTCCTATCTCTTAGCATTGCCTAGGATTAATCCTAAGTTAGGAAGAGTTTGGTGAAATCAACGGCAGTAACTTTTGAGTGAAATTTGCTTGAGCTTGGCAGAAGCCTTTTGATATACCCCTTTTAATCTCTCATTTTACATGTTTTATTGTCACTCAAAACTTTTGTTTCTTTCAATGTTCCTTCATTTGTGCATTCACTAAAACCACTTTAAATTTATTGGATTTGACACTTTGGCTTGATTTTTTTGTGGATATCTCATCAAGGCGACTGCCAGTCACAGCAATACAATTCAGTTTTTGTCTTCACATTTTGTATGTTTATAAACCTATTGATGTGACATGGCTTATCTGCAAGTAAAGTGTGATATGTGTATCCGTGTTGTTATCTTCACATTTCTAAAGTATTTGTATTCTTACCATTCTTTCAACCCACAGGGCCTGTTATGCTTGATGAGTTTGTAGAATGGATGAGAGTTAGACAACAATAGTAGGTGGAAGCCCCTCCCCCTTTCCAAAGCTGTTCCATTACAATAAAGAAGAAATGCCTACACAAACCATCCAGTCGGATCTTTTCATTTTGTGAGCTTTTTACATATTTAATATGCCTTATAAATATGTATGAATTGTCATAAATGGATCATCCAAGCTGTGTCTTAATAGCGCCTGACCACCGCAGTATCTACTCACAGACCCTCCCTGATGACTTCAACAATGAATATTCATTAGGCTTTAGGATTCATTAAGGGTATAGTTGTCATGAAGGACTAACTGAAGTCTGCGTTTACAGCTGTTTTTTCAAAAGTACTTGACAAACTTGAAACCATCAGCTACCACACATCATGACCTCATTGACCCAAATGCTGAATATTCATCAGGCCTCGGGAATGTTCATTATGTGTTGTTATTGGACTTTTTGATTTGTGGATATCTTTGCTATCTCTCGTAGTACCAGACCACCTGAATCAACCAAATCAAAGGCTACATGTACCTTGCAGATTTAAATGTTAAATATTCATCACACCTTATGAATATGCAGCCGTAAAAGCAGTGGATTGCAGTATTTTTAGCCTGAAATGTCAGTCAGCCATATTTGATAATTTGTTTATTGTTTATAATGACAATAACTTTTAACCAAAGCATCTTAAGTATTTTGAATTGCAAGTGGTTTAGGTTATGTATGTAATTAATTTCTGGCATTGTAAATGATACCACTGTTAAAGCATAAACGTTCATTGGAGGCTAATTCAAACTCATTTTGTGTATGGAATTTTTTACGACATAAACAGTAAGCATTAACATAGTATTTAAAACAAGATTTTCCCTCAACAATTGTCAATGGTTGCGGACAGTAACATTCACAAAGTGACTAATGAATGTGTAGTCCTCACCATATGTAGTAGGTTGCCTATGACTTGTTCCCATTTACCCCAAAGCATACATGGACTTAGTTTCTGGACTCTCTCTTTCTCTCTCTTATATAAATTACTCAAGAGTACATTGTCCAGGACCATGCTGGCTTTGATTATTTCAACACAAAGTTAGCATTTAAAACATGGTGTGGTTTTGGTATGTTGCAGGAAAACTGTTATTCTACTAGAAGTTTACTTGATATATAGCTGTTACTGCCCAGGGGCTGATTTCACAAAGAGCTAAGATTAATCTTAACTGTGTGTAATAATAATAATAATAATGAACATTTATAACGCGCCATGTCTGTCAGACTTGACACTCCTGGTGCGAACAATTTTCTTTTTTTTCCTGTAAGGTATGTGGAGCTACGTTTGAAGTATGAGACCTATTCATTTATAGCACCATGTAATGGTTTACAAGGTGCTGTGGCGCAATATATGCTGCCGATTAAACCAGGAACACCGGGGCGAACCCCTTCTCTTTTCGATAAGTGCACTGGGTTCTTTTACGTGCATTACACAACACACGGGACCAACGGCTTTACGTCCCATCCAAAGGACGAAGCATGTGGTTAAGTGTCTTGCTTAAGGACACAAGTGTCACGACTGAGATTCGAACCCACACTCTGCTGATCAGAAACACCAGAGCTTGAGTTCGGTGTTCTTATCCGCTCGGCCACGACACGGCACATTCTTAATTGCTAAGCAAAGTGTGATGTCACAATACAAATGACTATGGTGATATTGACAAATCATGTTAAGATAAATCTAAGTGCTTTGTGAAATTGACCCAAGGTCTAATTGCTCTGACTCTTTTGTCTGAATTGCAGTCACCTCCAAGAAAGTACGTTTTATTCCAATTACATGTATATTAATACAAACTTAACAGGTCATGTCAATCTTTTCACTGTTTTCTCAAAAACATGGACATATATTTCAATGTAATCTTCATCTGGAAGTCAAGTTCCTTTAAACCCAAGTTGTACCACCCTTAGTAGACATTTGGTGTAGTAGCCATTAATGCAGCAGAAACCAGCAACTTGTGAGAGTTTACAATTCACTTCATTGAACCAAGTTTTGAGCAAAATGTGAAAATATGTTTGAATTAGTTTGTATTCATGTTCAAATGGCTCACTGGCTATCAACACTAACTTCAATCCTAGTTTATAATATACATGTAACAGAAAGCTTGGAAGTATTTAGGGTAGATACTAACAATGGTGTAAGATAGCCATTCATAACTGCACCACACATTGCTCAATGAAAACAGTTCTAAGGACCACTTTTAATAGGTTACTTGCATCTCAATAAGGTAGTTAATTTCTGCAATATTTGTGATAACTAAGTCTTATCTTCAAGCAGGCTGGGATTCTCGATTCTGATTGGTCAATCCATAGCAACAAGGAGTATGATATAAACTTATATCGCCCGGCCCATATCACACCCTGCGTCTTGTGTGTTCTAACTCCGCGTATTGCGCTTTTATAAGCTATACGCAAAACGTAAAGCTAATATTATAAGAAGTTAATGTAAATTCAAAAGTGGCACGTTTGCTTGAAGATAAATTCGTTATCACACGCGCGCTCGTGGAATGCGGAAAAATATTGCGCGTCTGCGTCCCATATCCAACTCGGCCTTCGGCCTCGTTGGATATGGCACGCAGAAGCACAATATTTTTCCGTATTCCACTCCACTTGTGTGATAATATTGTGATCCCTACCCAAGTTGCCTGGGGTTGTTTTTATCTACAGGACTTGGAACATTGAGCATGTAGTGCTTTTTTTAAAATCAAAACTATTGTTCACAATTCCTGATTTATGGACCAGAATCATTAACCACTCAGTGCCAGGATTTCCTGCTTTTTATTTCTCTTCTCTTTTTGCACAACATTAATTTGTGTTTGACAATATCGTCACAATGAAACCATGAACTAACCAAGTAAAGACACATTTTGTTTTCTTTCAAGAAAATGTAGAATGTGTTTACTTTGAATCTGCCAGCCTTTGGTCATACGCCTTCGGCCTTGTTAGATATGGGACGCAGAAGCACAATATTTTTCCGTATTCCACTCCACTTGTGTGATAATATTGTGATCCCTACCCAAGTTGCCTGGGGTTGTTTTTTTCTACAGGACTTGGAACATTGAGCATGTAGTGCTTTTTTTTTAATCAAAACTATTGTTCACAATTCCTGATTTATGGACCAGAATCATTAACCACTCAGTGCCAGGATTTCCTGCTTTTTATTTCTCTTCTCTTTTTGCACAACATTAATTTGTGTTTGACAATATCGTCACAATGAAACCATGAACTCACCAAGTAAAGACACATTTTGTTTTCTTTCAAGAAAATGTAGAATGTGTTTACTTTGAATCGGCCAGCCTTTGGTCATAAGCCTTGGCAGTAATCCTTTGCCGATAATCGGCCATGGTGTGCTGGAATCTTGGACTTGCCTCCTATAGAGGTTTTACAGCTGACGTCACTATAGCCCCGCCTACCGCAACGGCAGCCATCTTGCCGGTCAGGGTTAGGATCTTGCCGCTGTTCATTGACTGGCATTTAGCTTGTCGATCTTATAATCCTCAGTTGTACAGTAAAAGGACGTAGGTATGGAATCAGGAATAACACAACAACCCCCAGAAGAAGGGAGATTTCCTGCATGAATTCCAGTACCCTTTGTCTTTTTTTTTGTACGGGGGAAACAAAGTGTAGCATGGTGAGTGCATGCCTGTGCGTGCTACACAATGGGATGTCTGGGCATGTTAACTCGTCACCCCTTTGTTTTCATCTTGCCCCCCAAAAACTGTTCTGGGTGTATACAACATTGGGTGTATCCGACTTCCATTTATGTGTCCCTAAAAGTTGTGTGTGTATACATGTCTTCCGACTATAACTGGTTAGAAATGCATTATGCTGTAGCTACTGCTAGTAAGGATTGACTAGGGGTTCAAACATTTGCAGTTCATGGCTTTCATTCTAATCCAAGGAACCTGGTGAGTTTTCTGCAAGAGCATGCAGTCATTTATACGACATTGTGATGGGCAAACTCAACATGATAATAAGGGGGAAAATTAGCTGTATAATCATTACTTCAGCCATCCGCTTGATGACGATTTTTAGACTGAAGACAAAATGATTAATTACTTTCAAATCATTCAAAAAGTTTGGGGTGATTTTCTTTTTCTTTTCTTTTTTTTTTTTTTTTTTTGGGGGGGGGTTCTGGGGGTTTTTGTGGCTTGTATGAAGTTGGTAGGGAGAATATAAAAACAAATGATCTGTTACAATTGGACTTGAAACCACAGTAAGATGTACAGAATGTGTCAGAGGGAATAAGTGAGAATTGTAAGTAAATTTTGCGAAGAAAGATGGAAGATGAACAAACGTACAAACAATATAAGAGATTTTACTAGGGGTTCAACTCTAACTAAATATCTGCTTAACATCTTTGTTCTCATCTGCTGAGTTAGCTATATAAGCAATCCTAAATCAAACACATAGTGTAGAGTTAATTCTAAACATATTACACTCCTCTACACCAAGTGCCACGTAGGCTATATAATGCTGCTAAAATTGCTACTACATAAACATGGTTGGAGCATATGGTCTGAATAAAAGCTACTTGGCACTCTGGTGATGATGTTGTGATTTTTATGTATAGAGTATAATTTTTAAGTTTAATATTTATACATCTCAGGCAAGGCAAGACATGAGGCAGATATGAACAGATATTTGGTTGGATAAAAATGCACATAAGTATGTGGACAGTTTGATGAGCACATTGTGATTTTGAATCAAGGGTGTGCAAATATTACAAATGTGAACAATTTGTTCGCAAATACGATGGACATTTAGACAGTACTTTAATATTGTTCTTCTATGTGTTTTTTCATTTTTTATTATTTTTTTCTATACATTGTATGATATTATCAATAAAGATTACCAAGTAAATTAATGTGGTTACAGTTGAACATGTTTATTGAGAACAGCGGATGGACAGATGAACTGTCAAAAGGTAACCAGTGTTAATGTACCAACAAATTGAGCTGAGGAGCATATAATTATATTTAATACTCAGCACAAGTAAATGTTACTAAGCAGAAACAGGAAAAGTATGTTGCTTTGATTAGTTGTGCTTTGTTTCCCACTCATTTTGTGTAGCAGGGTTTGCTGTTCTGAAGCTCTGTGAAACTTTGCTTTCATTGTTAGAGATGGAAGAACGCTTAGATCAAGTCTCATATTCCAAAGACCAGAAGAATTTTCCGAACTCTTTTAATAGTGACCATTGCATCCGCCAGTCTTCCTAAACCCAGGCAGGTTAAAGTGTAGGTCATTTCATGAAATTATAATATTTGCCATGTTGACATACATTTTAATAGGGGTTTTTCACTAGAGAGAATATATTGTTAAGAAGTGAAGATCGGCCATAAGGGTATGGCCATGGTTACAAAGAAAAGCATGGTCTCTAAAAAGTTCATTATTTCTGGTAAGCAGTCTTAATCAGGCTATCAACCAAAGTGTGTAATGATCAACAACTGTGTTTAAGTGTAAGTATGAAAAAGCAGGTAGAGTAATCACAAGTTAAATGAAGTTGTGATGAACTCCTGCCATGAGGTGTTGGACCCTGTGACTATGACCCAATTTTAAAGAGCTGCTTAAGCACAGAAAGTAGCTAAGCACAACAAAATGTTGCTTACCAGAATAAGGTTACCAGCCAAAATACCAAGTCAAGTGTACTATCTGTAACTGGTATCTCGCTCATTTTTGCTAAGCAGAAAATTGTTAAGCAATATTTTCTGCTGAAGCAGCTTTATGAAATTGGGCCAATAACTTGAGGTTTAACAGTATTATGTGCTAAACAAGGTATACCATTTTATACTGCAATCAAACAACACATTTTTCCTTCCCAATTATGTTGGGATTTTGTTTTGTTTTTCTACAGGAAGAGAAACTTTTGAGTAATATATCTTTATAGGGTTGACAACGAGCTTACAACTATTGCCTGTTGCATTTTGTTAAAAGGAAGTTCCATGTCAAAGAGTGTTCAATTTGGGTCCCCTTCTTCCTAGGTGGATGTAACAAATATTTTACATTTTGGAAATCAAGGTTCCTTTGACTAAGACATTGACATTGATCTTTACAAAGTGTGGTCTAATCTTTGTGTAATGCCAATCATAACATGACCTTAAATGACGTCTACAGAGGCATTGCATATGTATGTACATTAAAGTGTAATATATTTGTACATATGTATTTCCTTGTTATAAAAGTAAATGTGAATTTTAATTCAAAGGTGATTGTGAAGTTCAACGTTGAGAATTATAAATTAAAATCAAACATTTTTCTGCATGTATTACAATGTGTGGAATAAATGCGATTGGTTAAACTTCCAGGTGCTCATAGTACTACTGTTTGTGTTTTGCCTTTATTTAAGTCCGTCTCATAAATAAAAGCCAATTTACTGAAAGTCTTTAAGACCTATACAGTTTGAATGGTTATTAAGAACTCAATTGGTAATGTTAATCTGTATTAAATCTTGGTAAAAATTCTTACTGTGTACAATGTCTATACTGATGCATCCTGAGAAAGGACTTTGTCATCTTCAAGGAGTGTGCCTGAATCTAATTTTATTTCTTGCCTGCAATGAAGGCAAAAGAAATAAGCATGTATTAACTCACAAAGCATAACCAGTTTCCCCTGGTAGGTTACCCATAAGGAAAAACAGAAAGAAACAAAAAAACCTGGTCCTGATAGGGTTAAGATTATCCCCATCTCTGCCCAACCTGCAACTCTTGTGTATGAATGGAATGGGATTTCCCAGCATTTTTCCCAATGGAATTTAGGTGTTTGTTAAAACTCATTTGATGTCTAAATTTTCTTGAATTGAAAGATGTTAGTTTTTAAATTAAAAAAAAGTGAGTCAATCGAAATTAACATCTAAAGGGGTTTCATTTCCTCTTAGCCAAAATCCAGACCCAGTTTTTGTATTTATCTTTTAATCTTTATAAACACCTGTTATTGATGAAGGCCAGAAAGAAGGAAAAAAAACACGACAGAAATCCCAAGTAACTAATAAATCACTGAAATAAAAACAAGGTGGTTGCCCACAAGGATGTAACTCTGGCTCTTCAGCAGAAAGGTAAAACAAAATACAGTTGACTTTCAAAACATCCCAGAAGGAAATTGTGTTTCCTTTTTCACACTTGTTCTCGGTGAAGCTTAACTATAAGTTTGATGTCCTATAAATCATAAGATTGAAAACAGGAAGGGTTCCCAATAGAACCAGAAACATATAGGACCTAGGGGTATTTATTTAAGTGATGACAACTTCTGTACATTGAAGAGAAGCTGTTGGGCTTTTAATTAGTTAGTCATCCATTACACCTTTGATGTCCCTGGCGCTTAGCTTTTATAAAAGTTCAAATCAAAGTGCGCAATTTTGTTTCCTTTTTGAAACCCCAAAGTTCTCATTGGAAACCCAAGGTTCTCTTTGGAAACCCAAGGTTCTCATTGGAAACCCAAGGTTCTCGTTGGAAACCCAAGGTTCTCTTTGGAAACCCAAGGTTCTCATTGGAAACCCAAGGTTCTCATTGGAAACCCAAAGTTCCACAAAAAGTTTGAATGTGTTAGACTTGCATCTCATACAACTCTTGGAATGCAAATGTGTTGTCATTGAACAAACTTTCAGTACCAACCTAGTATTTCATGAAGTAACTTGTCATGTACACTGCCTTTAAATTAGTAGAAGGTAAGTAACCGTCGAAACTCAAATGTGATTGAGAGCTGCAGTAAATAAGACCGAGTTGAATGATGGATCAAACAGGGTTTATTGCCAAAAAGTTCCCATCAAGAAGACAAACATTATTCATGTAGCCATACAAAATTGAGAAAGACAGTATTTATACTTTCAAGGGGATGACCATTGTTTAGGAAACATGTTCATTCCTGTTGGTGTTGTAGAAATTTACAAGGAAAAGGGGAATTTAAAAAGCTTCAGCTGAAAGCTCCCTCAATATTAAGTTGATCTCAAAACCCATGCCATAGTTCGAGAAAAACTTTTAAATAAACAACAAAATGTTTCAACAAAATAAGCTACCTTACAGTCATTTACAGAAGAATGCAAAAACCTTTCCAATGAAATTCCAACAGTTGGTTTTTACAGGGTTTTTTTCAGATAAATGTCTGAAAACAACACGGTTTTTGTAAAATGTGTATTTCCAGTGCCAGACTTATGACCATGCACTTCAATCCAGTCCACTGAGTTACCAGCCCAGATATGTGTATAACAGAACAAATAACAATCATTTCAAAGATAAACATGTTTTTAAATAATCACAACAAAAAAAGACATCAGAGAAGAACTTCATTTTAATATTAAAAGTGTTTTGTTTTTATTTAATTCTAGTACAAGACATCTAAAACACATTTAGTAATAGTTTCATACTCAATAAATTAAGACAAACGAGTCAGTCAAAGCGATGAGTGCTGGATATATAGCATTATTTAGAAAGGTAATGAAATCATCTGTGACATTAGTACAAAGAATAAGTGATGTTTCAGAGATGGCAATCAAACTAAAATATCATTGATTTCAATAAAACATGTAATTGGAAAGTTCATTTGACCTGTATTATAAGAACGCTGTACATCAGTGTCACTGGTTTATGTATTCAATGTCCATTCTTGATAGACTTTATGTGCTGTCTTCATCACATTCCCTGTGTGCTATGAATACAGATGTTTGTTAAATAGAAAAGGTGCCAGGCTATTTTATCTTTTTGATAAAGGCCTACAACTTGTGAGAAGCATTTAAAACGTCCCCATGGTCTGACCCAAACAGTCAGTGCATCAAGTTATATGGACAACATTTCAGCAAATGCAAGTACTATTGCTTCAGGTATCCAGAATTCATCTAGACCTCTGTACACTATACGACTGGTAATGGGTAACAAACATTGTATTCATTGGAATGTAATGTTTGCATTTTTAGACTGGATGGACCATGATGTAGTAAGATTTTGTTTTACTATATTATTTGAAGGTAGGGTTGAAGGAGGGGAGTTGGTTGGAGCAGGTTTTCAGATAATTACACGAATGTCACTCTAAACGTAGCAAACACATAGAATCAAAGGTGATAGATCAAGGGCAGCGATGTTAACTTCCTCATATCTAATAATACTATTGCAGAGTATCACCAAAGTGCAACAGACTCAAGATTCATCTTGATCATTGGGACAAACAAACATCAGACTTGTCAAATCATAAAAGTTTATATACAATGAGGAAGAAGGGTGTAAATTTATTATATCCAACATTGATTTCTACACTACAGCATACAAAAAAATAATAAAAATAAAATCAGCTCAAAAGCAAATTATTTAAAGAAACCACATAGTGTTGTTATGAGGAGGGGTCGTTCAATAGAAACCTTGGTAGTGTTATGAATAGTGAGTGTGCATTTAACAACAATACTAAACATAATAGTAATTGATGTGAACTCAAATGTAACCCCTGTTTTGTCATTTTATAAACCAAACATTTTCAAAAGTCTTATCTCGAAAAAAAACCACCTGATTTAGTTGCCATTTTAACAATTAATTTATAGGCCCCTCGCATCATTTGTCTACTTCTGAAAAAGAAAAATTACTTAAAAAGTCTCACAGTAAGGCAAATATCCACTATTAAATAATCTGTGTTCTTTTCAACTAGTTTAACCTGGTTCAAACCAGTTCCGACCTGTTCTGACAGGCACTGAATAATTATGAACTGCTTTGTACAATATTCCAAAGATCCATGCTCATTCCAAAGCTCACTTCTTTTTCTTGGTCTTGTTACGAGGGTCAGGAGTAGCATCCGCCTTCCTCTTTTCTCCTTTTCCCTGAAATTCAAAGAAAAACAAAGTTTTTTAAAATGATATCAGTGTTTTCCTTTTCTTTCACAACATGCCAAGGGTCCTATGTACATAACAATACTAGTATCATTAGAAATGTAGAGCTGACTGAACAGTCCAAGTCCTATGGCCATCATTCAGTGAGGGATAGTGATGCCATGCTATACATTCACCTGTCAACTTTCCTCAGCTATAGACTGTGCAAGTCTCACACGTGTTCAAACATAGGGACCCGTTAAAGACCGCGTGTTTGTTTCTTTCACGCATTAAAGCAATGTATGTGGGACAAAAGTGGTCCCCAAAATGTTCGAATATGCGCGAGACTTGCACGGTCTGCTGTGAAATGGAAGAGCCCCTATAAAAATGTCACATTCCTTTGTGATAAATGAAACTTCCAGTATCATGTATTTCCAATCAATAGAATTATGTTATAAACATGTATGCATACAAACCACATGCAATGTAAAAAGCCTGCATCACCTAAATACGTACAGGTATTTTCTTTTCTTTTTTTACTTGATGCTGATAAATTATAAAAATTACAAATGGGGGACAAAATCAAGTCTGCTGCCATGTAGCTTCTCCACAGTAAAACTAAACTTCCAGGTCACTTATAAATCTCTGTATTGACCCTTTACATCAACGTCACTCGCAGCCGTCTGCCGATGGTCTTCCATTTTGGGAGTCAAATTGCATATAAAGATATAGTGTGCATCAAACTGCCCATGTGTTGCATAAAATGAATCTGCGCAGTAACAAGTGGGGAATACAACACCAAAATTGCTTTCCCAAAAGATCGTCTGTATATTGCCTCATGTGACATGGCCCTAAAACACACTGCACCTCTAGAACTATTTACTAACACCC